>VZSF01009106.1:101394-189307 GCA_013398295.1 Chionis minor
CCTGCTGCCCGCCGAGCCGCAGCCCCTCTCGGCCCCTCGCCCTTCGGATGCGACGCCCGGCGCGGCCCGGGCTGGGCCTGTCGCGGCTGAGGGAAGCGCCGCCGCCCGCCCGCCGCTGTCTCCTCCCCGCGGGGGCGGGCGGCGCGGCGGGCAGGGCCGGGCGCCTGGGGAGACTGCAGAGGGGCAGGGGCGTCCGTGGGGTGTTTAGCGAGGAAGGGAGTTGGAAGGTTTGCACAGACAACCCGGGCTTTTAGCGGAGTTTATTTATTTCCTCCTTGTGCCCTTTCGTGTCCCCCTTCCTGTCCTGCCTTTCGCACACCTGCACCCTGCCGGGCCCCGCCTCAGCCCCTCAAGTCTGGGCACCCTCAGGGAGAAGCCCGGGGTTTCATGTGGCTTGTGGACATGAAGCCTTGAGCTTTTTGTAATTAAGAGTAGAAAAATGAGTATATCCGCGATAGCTGTGCAGGGGCACGTGCAGCCGCTGAGGTGCTGCCGCGCCCTGTGGTGTAGCAGGATGGCGGCCATGAAACGCTTCACCTGGCACAACCACCTTCCCCCTGGCTCCACGTGAGGAGTAATTGCTGCAAAAATTTGTCTGACTTTTCAGCAAGATCAGTGCATGCTACAGTGTCCCAGCGTTTGGGTAGGACTGTCCGTCTTGGAAGCGATGCTGGGTGAGGTGTGTTGCACGGCAGGTTGGCCTGGCTGCTTTCCAGAGCCATCATGATGGTCTTACATGTGAAATTCAGTGAATTCCCAGCTTTTGCTACATTTTTCATGCTGTAAATTTGTGATGGTTTGAGGAACCCATAATAATTTATTGTCGTTTAGACAATTATTTTAGCACCCAATGACACCTCCCCACACGGGAAGGGGAATCAGGGAAAAACAAGGAAACACGGCAGTTGAAATATAAATAGATTTAATAAGATAAGACTAAATAATTAACATTAATAATACTAAAGAACCAGTATTGATACCAATACCAATATAAAATATACTAGGATTATACTCGGCCAATGCTATCCATAGGAAGCTGTGCGCTCCCAGCAGTGGATAGCAAATGTCGGACACTGACAGTGCTACGTCTTTGGGAGGAAGGGAAGGACTCAGGGGTCCGGCACCGGGGCAAGAAGTTCTCTGCATCTCCACCATCAAGGGAGAGAGAGCACTTTGCAGCAATTTTTCTAATTTATATTAAATGTGTCATTCATGGTATGAGATAATCCTGTTGGCCAGCTTGGGTCAAGTGCCCAGGTCTCGCTCCTCTTCATCCCTGCACCTGGCGAGCTCAGAAACACCGAGACCTTGAAACCCACACGCCATAGCTGGTTATAAAGTAAATATTTTCACAAATTCAGACACTAGAGTCTTCTAAAAGGGCAATTTTCCCAGGCCTTAGAAGATAAATTAGTCCTGTGTCTCTCAAGCCAGAATGAAATTACAGTGAGAAGTAAAATATTCATGTTTCTCATGACTGATTTAATCACTTATTTTGATTGGTGCCACCCACGAGAGTATTGCAAAACTGAACATTAATGGTTTCATGATTGTTTTTTAAAGGCAACAAAATAAATAACATGTTTAATTTTGAGCATGCAGGTCATAATACAAAGAGAGGATTTATAAAGTATGGGGTTTTAAACCTATCAGACTGTCAGAGCTCTGTGTCTTTGAGGTGCTGATTTCAATGAGCTCTGCAGATACAAGGATCTTTATAGACAGAGGAAGTAAAAGACAGATTTGCATATTAATGTAAGTTTGGACCACTGGCTCTAAAAGCCCAGCACAAGATACCTGCAAGAAGAGGAGGGCAAGTTTATTTTGCTTGAACTGTTGAAGTGTTTATATATCATATTATTAAAGTGGTAGTGTGTTGATATTCCTGGTAGACTAGTGTATATGAAATTAAGTTTTCATTTGTTGATTTTGCATAATTTTTGTAAAGTGATCATAAGGAAAAACTAACTGGTAGAATTATAGTGTGACATAATCCAGTGATAATGGCACTATAAAGTTTAATGGCTCCACTGAGTTTAGAAGTATATTGGAGATTTTAAATTTCTGACTGTTTTCAAAACATGCTGTAGCTGCTGTTTTGGAGATAGTCTTGTGCATCTTAGTAAATTATTTTCCTGCTATGCATAATTATTTCTCCTGCTAAAAATTCACATATAATCTCTTTCTATATGAAATAACCGTTTTTCATGTTTCCCAAGCAGCGCGAGTGATTTATTTAACTTCAAATACTGGCATGCATATATAAGCATCTGAGTTGTGCGCAGAGGAACAGTAGTTACTCTAACTGTTGCTTAATTGAGCTTGTCTTCATGCCAGTGTCAGGTCGAATTAGCAGGAAAATACTCATATTGCAAACCAGCACTGAAATATTTGAAGAGGTATGGCACACACTAGCTGAGCAAGTGCCAGCTCCAGCGTTAGCAGCGCTCGTTCTGTACCCCACACTGCTGGCTTGTGTTTAAAGAGCAGCTTAGTTTATGGTCGGAACGTTCACGTGTGGCCAGGCAGGAACAATGTTCCACTTGTGGTTTGTATTAGGTCAAGATATAAGGAAAACAGTGCTGTTAACTTGGGGATATCAGCTATTCTCACAATTCACAGAAAATAGGATAAAAAATAGCATCTGAAGATGTTGGGAAAGAGTTTAAGTTAAAATGGAAGTCTCGCTGTGTTGGCAGAACATGTACAAGCCCTCTCTTGAGGGCTGGTATAAGGACACTGTGGTAGATTTCATGTACAGTGGTAATAATTCCCATTGAATTCCCATTCCCATTTGAAGAAATGGAATGGAGGACTCTTTCAGGACATAGCGATGGCTGTGAGTGGGAGGGAAATACATACAAGTAGATTTAGAGGAATTGGGAGTGCAAGTATCCCACCTGCTGTCTTCAGATCTTCAGGGAGTTTGATTCTGAATGGTGGAAAAGTAGTAGAGATGTTTGGGTTGAAGATTTTGAATCTTTAATTTTATATTTTTTTTCCTAGCTCTTCCTAAGAAAATTTGGCGTTGTATAACCTTTCTTGTTCTGGGAGCACCCTGGCTGTGTGCAGTGTTTTCATACAAATGTCAGAATATCTCAGATGTCTCGGGAATTCATTTTTAGTAGCTTTCAGAGGTAAAATGAATCTGTACAGTTGCTCATTGGTTCCGCAACTAGATCTCCCTGACCACAGCTTGGCTAACACTGTGCTGAAAGCGGCTGCTTTCTCTCAGCTTGGGGAAGAGAGGGAGGAGGGAATTCCTGTCTCCAAGCACCAGCTACTCTGTATCTGGGACAACGAAGCTGAGAAGTGAAAGGCAAAGTGTCAGAGAAGTTCACCAGGCTGGGACAGGCAGAGGGACTGGTAACAAGGGCGCCTGCAGGTAGTACCTGCTTTTACCTTGCTCGCTCAGGCGCTGTGGATGCGTAAGGCATGCTGGGCATCTCTCTGTCCTTGCCCATTCCTTTTGACAGGTGCTTATTTCTCATGGCACTGTGTGGCTCTGCTGTAAACAACAATTAGGGGCCCAGAGCCCCTGGGACATTAGAAGAGAACAGGCAGTGGGGAGGAGAACAGGCAGTGGGGAGGAGGCTGGTTCTGGAGAAGGTGGAAAGAGCAGGGTGGAAAAAATCTTGCTTGGAAGATGTCTGGAGAGAGTTAGAAAGATTAAGGTGAAAAGCGAGCTTGAAGAGGAATGGAGAAAATGAGACGGTGTGCTTTGGAGGGGAAGAAAGCTTCATGTTGTAAACAAGGAAGGGGGGAGCTGGGATTTTTCTTCTTCCTGGCAGCTGGGATAGGCGGCTGATTGTTTTGACACCTTGTGTGGTACCTGAAATGAGTCTCTAATTTTTTCCAGTGCATGTAATGAAAAGGATGCTTATTTTGAGGGGGAGGACCAAAAATTTCTAAGCAAACAAAAACTCAAAGCAAAATGAAGCCAACACAGAGCCCAAGGCTCCTGAGGGTAAGTTCTTTCTGCAGTGACTATGAAAGAGCGGTTAACTTTTTTAAAACCTCAGATAAAATTGCCCGTTACTGGTGGCTAGTGGTTTGACGTTCAAGAACTCTTATTTGAAGACATTTGTTCTTGTTGAATATTCTGTGGATCTAAGCCTTTATAATATACTTCTTACTAAGAATTCCTTTGCTCAAGTATTTAACTTTTTGAAAGGTTAGGTGGCATATAAATCAAGAGTTGCTTTAGAATGAACAATGTCTTTCTTAATAACTCTTGTACCTTTAAGAACGAACAATCTCCTCATATACTGTATGGTTTATTCGTTTTTAAAGTACCCTTAGGTCCAATCCTTTAGTCATTAATCAAGAGCAATTCATACTGTCTTTAGTGAAATATGCCTGGTAGTGATAATGTCTTGATTTCTGTGTGTCTGTGGACAGGCATGCTGGGGAATACCAAGGAGGGAAATCAAATTTTTTGTCAGATTTCATTTCTACATGGGCTCGACGTTGATATTGAGGAGGGCAGAATTTTGTCTGCTGCAAAACTAGGTTTCAGCAGCTTAGTTTTCCAGTCATTTATTAGAAAGCTATAACCATGTGCTTAAAATGTGTTAAATATGTAAAAAAAATGATTATATGTTATTCATACATAATTGTATTGGGTAAAAACTTCTTCTTTCATGGTGATTTAGTTCACTGGCATTCAGTTACCACATACTTCCACCTCCTTTTTCTGATGGGAAATTTGGGAATTTATTCCTCATGAATCTCTGAAATTTGGTTTAGGAAACTCAGAGAAGACTCGGCGTGAGGTTTTGGCCTACATTAGGGAAGTTGCCATTCAGAACCATCTTAAAACACTGTAAGGCTAAATAATTCTAAGAAAATATCCTTAGAAAACTTTGCATGGAGTCCTGGAAGGCCACCTCGAAGTATTGTCAACTTGAGAATGTGGAACATAGTCCTGAGATGTATTAGGTATTCTGGCATTTGTATTAAAACACTTTGCAGACTCCTTGTGAGCAATCTGTTCTTCCAGTGGCAATACAGCTTCTGCTGGAACTGGGTCATTAGAGACATGAAAAAATCTAGTGGTTTTTTTTTTCTACCCAGTAACAAAGTTCACACAACTTGGACTGTTTCACTGTCAATTTGGCAGTCTGGTAGGCTTTAGTATTTTGATATCCAGTGTTTATACCATTACAAACTCCACACAACCTGTGGAGGTTTTAGTATGATTGAAAATATTTGAAATAATTTAAATTGTTTTCAATAATTTAAAGATGTTGTGGGTTTTAAAAATCTTTTATTGGTGATTAGAAGCTTTATCAAATGACTACAAAAAACAGTGCGATCTGAAAACCTGTTTTGCTCTTTGTTTCCTTAAAATTAAAGTTGCAATATGTAATTTTCAATGAAAACTGAAAGTCTCTGTTCTTTCTGAATGAATCTTTTTCAAAACAGTATATTTCATAAACGTCTTTGAAGTTGTTTTTCATGTCTCTCTAGTCACAAAACGATTCTGTGTATAACATGAGTCATGGAAAACGGTTACCCGAGTTACCGCCCCGACATGCTTCTGCTTCAGCTGCACCTTCAGAATTGTATCAAGTACGTGCTCTCTCCCCTTCTGTCAGGTTATATCTTAAATTACATGTGTTAGCATGATTTAGGCATCGTATATTACCAGGCCTTAGGCAGATGAAGTAAAGATAGGAAAAAATACTTAAATTACTAAGTTAAAGTACTAAGCAGATTGTCAGGTATTCACTAGAGCTGCTCTTATTTAGGAAACTGTTGTTAAAACTGCTGCTTTAGTAGTTTACATCTGTTCTTTAAATTTATAGTTAATTATTTGCTGTTAAATTTGGATTAAATATTTTGAGCTTAAGTTTCTGGGGAAGGTAGCAAATAGTAAAAATATTTTTCTAGCAAACAAATTGTGATTCCCTGCCCCGCCCCCCCAATACTTTATGGCAGAGCACAAAAACCCCGTGAGTTAGCTTGCTGTTCCAAAACCAGCTGAGAGCTTGACAGGTGCAGCATTGATCAGGATGGGTAGCTTGTACGGCTGCAGAATACAGCCTCTGCTGTGTGACACAAATAAAAATTATGTGTGACAACACTCAAAGGGAGGAAGAAGAGCGAGCTGGCTTTCCCCACTGTAAGTGCCTCACAGTTGCTCGTTTGGCTTGTTTGTGTCAGCACTTCCATTCATCTAAGATGACTTTCTTCAGAAAGATATTGTTTGTGAAAAAATTGAGGTAGTTTCTGATGGAAAATGGGTTATTTTGGAATTTGTTTGAAAATAGGAAATCCTAAGCGAAACATATACTCTAAAATAATGGTAAAAAAGTGAAAATTATTCAATGAAGATTTACATTAAAAAAATTTCTCGTAATCCAAAAATCAGTTGGACTTCTGGGGATGTGTTATGGGTTTATATAAGACATGGGAGCTGATTTAGCCAGTCCTGAAATTTTTATGTTGCATAAGCAGTAGATTTTTGCCCGATGACTGACTTTATTCTCCACAAATAGCTGTTCCTCTCTGACCAACTTTTTGCCCAAGGGGTTCCCATGGGTATCGTGATTAGCAAGGCACCGGTGCTGCACCCAGAAAGTTATTCTACCTAGTGGGAGAGAAATACCATAGTTTACAATGTGGGCCTAATTAAGAGAGGAGATGAGAATTCAGAGTTTATGCTGACTTCAGCAGTTCCTAAAGATGCACAGTGACTTTGTGGGAAAAATCTACACATCTCTGAATTATTTTTAATTCTTGTATCAGTTCATCTCCCAAAACTGTAATTCAGGGGCCTACCCACCTGTCTAGTGTGTGCAGTGGAATAAATCGAACTGAAAAGATTCTATGAACTTTCAGAAACTAATTTAAGGAGTACGATTTCAGCAGTAGTGTGAATGCTTTTTGATTTGCTGGTAAGATTAGTCCTATCAGTCAGAAGAAAAGTACAAGGCAGAGGTAATAATCTTCCCTTAGGTTGTATTTCAGATTGACAAACTGTATTGTTGTTCTTACTGAAGCTCATGATAGACTAAAATAATTCATAGCTGCATCTATAGGTTAAATGAAAAGAAGCTGTTTTATGCTTTAGTATACAGTACTCTCAGAGGTGATAAAATGCTGAGAAGATGAGCTTAACTGCAGCTCCTACGGGAAAAGCAAGAAAAATGAGGGAACCAAAGATGAGATGTCATGAATGTATTTATAAGCTTTTTTAAAGAATTATCTAAAACTGATGATGGTAATGCTGCATTGTAAAGAGGACAAAATGGGTAGTAGGGATATGGTTGTGTTATTCTAATGAAGTAAACAATCATTAAACAAGGTGTAATACAGAAACAAACTAAATATGAATTTAGACTAAGCTTTAGGAACCATGGTATGAAGTACATTCATGATTCTGTCTTATGTATGTTTTCCTTCTGAGGGTATCTTGATAAGAAACATACTTCTCAATTCTGTATCCCTTATGCCTGTGAGCTATCTCATTAAAGTTTAGACATCAGGACTGATGACAAGCCGGTCAATAGATACCAAGTCTCCTGAGAAAGCATGCAATGAACAGACAGAAGAAATCTATTACAAATCCTGTGTTGATGTGGAAGAGAGAGAAAGATGAGAGCTGAATTTGTTAACCTTTGTTATTGTTCAACTATTACAAGGATTGAGCATTAGAAGTAGACAGGTCATTAAGAAAGATTTGGGGAATAAGGATTTTCTAAATTTAAACACATGTAAGGAGAAGAAAAAAAGAAGCAAGATGGAGATGTGGGGAAGTAGAGAGTACTAAATAATGTACTAATGCCTTCTATTATTTATAAAAAATATGCTGATTATGCAAAAAATGCACAAGTACTCCTACGTTGTGTAAAATTATTCTTATACATGTGTAAAACATCAGGATCTAAAAACAGATTGGTGGTCAAATGACTCTAAGTCAGTCTTACGTATTTGCTCTTTATACTGATTGATCTTTCACCCTATTCTAGCTCTAAGATGACTCTTTCAATTACTGTGCTGTGTAAAACTATTGCTTTTTTTTCCAATTTCAGCTTTTCCTTAAGAGCAGCTGTTATCCTCCTTTGATGCAACAAGCATCGTGGACTTCGGCAGCTCCATTTAAAGAACAGAGTTACTACCGAAGCCCAAGTGACTCCATAGCTAATAACTATACTCTTACTGCACGGGATTTAACATTGAAAAATGTGCACAAATTAAAGTCCTCTTCGATGACAGGGACATCACTGGGTCCAGCAGAGCAGAGAACAGCCTCACTGCGTATCCATATTTGAATGTGTTTATAAGTTTAGCCTTGCTTGTTCTATGCATTTTTATCTGTAATTGCTTATTTGTTAAGGCATCGTCCCTAGAAAAACCACTTATCCTTATCACCTCAGGGTCAGTATAGACAAATTCCCAAAAGCACGCATAACTTTATTAAGGGTAAGGCCAGTTTCTGATAAATTAGTTAGGTTCATCCCTCCAAATAATCATGTGCAGTTATTTGGAGCGAATTGTTTGCAAAGCAGCAAATGAACAAAATACAAGTTAGCTCTTATTAGTGCTAGAAATAAAAGTACCAACACAAGCAAACTCAATGTGTGCCCGTTATGCTCATATTAATGAGTCTTGCATAGCAAAGCAAGATGGGGGACAGGCATGAAAATGTTTACGTGAGGATCAAATACAAGAAGTGTTGCTTAATACATTGTTTACATCTAAACCACGTAATTGATGTATTTGTTAGCAAACTGTGCGTACCTATGTGAATCCTACAATATGAGATACTGTGTGCTGTTGGTTCAACATGACATTGTGATAAAAAGCAAATAAGGTTGAGTTTTAATAGTCTTGCTATTTAAGTTTACCAATATGTATATATCAAACATTTTATGAAAACAAGTTGTTTAGGCTTTAAGTATCTTAATAGTTACAGGTGTCAAAGTAACTCCATTACTTAGTCTGAAAATGCCAAAGTAAGTTATTAATGAGCTTTATTTCCTAATTATCTATATAAATGTCCTCTGTATCAAGGTTAAGATATTCATAAACCATAGTTTTCAACATACTGTCGGTCTGTCTGTGAATATACTCATCCTGTATTGTTGCTTTGCTTCCCTGACTCATTAGAAATTGTTTTGTTTCCCTGGGATAGGTGAGACGTAATAGCTTCAAAATCTGCTTAGCCCCCTTGTACGCTATTTAAGAAGGGTTTGGTTTTGTTTATTGTGTCTCTCTAACAGTTTCTTTATCACACACGTGATTCTTCTACTCCCTGTACTTCTCCAGTGCATGTGGGAGGAAGGTCGTGGTACCTTTCTTGGTGAAATTGGCATGATGTATTAATTTTGTTAAAAGATCTATTTATTTGTACTCTGAAAAGCATATGGTTTGTAGTTCTCCGATTTTTCATGTGCAGTATATTTGATGGAACTATACTTCTTGCAGAAGTGCTTTTATATTCAACATAGAAAGTCCCAGTGCAGAAGATACGGTTTTTGCAGCGAGGTATGTGAGCACTGAAGTCTTAAGCATGAGCTGAATGCTTTCCTGAAGCTAGTTTGTAGTCCCAGAATCAGCAAGGTTATTTAACATATGATTTTAAAGTCTTGCTAAATGCTAAGTCAAAACTAAAGGCTTCTTTGTGACATTGTAGGTTTCTGTTATTTCATTATCTGATTAATTGACTTGCATCTGTTTTTCACCAATCGGAAATATCTTATTTGAAAAATATTCCCGTATGTGATTTTCTTAACTAGTGCTTAAAGCTTCAAAAGAATTTGATCCTTCTATGAAAAAGCTCAAACTTTCACAAGGAAGTCGATGGAATTCTGATAGGTAAGGTACTGTAATGTTATAAAGATGCGGATTATTCCAACCAGTCTAGATACCTGAGTTGTGATTTAGTATTTCTTTCTACTTGGATGCTATGTTAAGCATCCAAGCATGAGAAGTATCTACAGAAATTGTATGTGCATCAAGACTGAAATACCATGATGTGATAAGTGAGCACATTTAACTGCTGCTTTGTGGCAGGACAAATTTCAGTCTTAGGCATGCTAATGGAAAGGTCTTTTATGATTACTGACTTGAGAGCCCAGAGTTTAGTTAATAGAGGAGCAGATTGTAGAAATGAAGTCTCTCAGGTTTGCTGTGAGTGTTTAAATGCTCTGTGATGCTTATAGAATGGTGTCAAATTGGGTACTCTGCTGTTGTGAATATTTCTTTTTATCTTCTTGTGCTTGTGTTCATGTATGAAACAAGGAAATAGTCCTATTTGGAAGTGCTATGATAACTCTCATACTCCTTGTAAGAGAACATGGTGATGAGTACCATAAAAAAGACAAAAGGCATATTTAAATTCTCTTCAGCACAGCATATAATCATTAAAAAGATGTCTGTGGTGTAACATTTATGCAAATGAGCCAAATTGAACTTTTGGCTCAGATTGTGAAGATTTTGGTAAGATAATCACCTGAAATAGGTGGAGATCTTTGACAACCTAAATAATAGTGCTAGTAGGTCTGTCTCTGATAGTATTGCTTATAAGATACTGCCCGTCTGAGTGATCCTGTGCAGTTGTAAGGCTTATATGATTGTATTCTTTCTGTTAAAGTAGTATACTATGTTATGCGATTTTACTGCAGTTTTTTTAGGAGTAACTGAAATACTTCATAGGTCATACTTGTCCTCAGTGCGGTGTAAGTTATTTATATAATGCTTGTCATTTGTCCATGTTGATTTAAGAATCCATTACTGCTTCTTTATTCACTAAACTTGTATTCTTTTTTTTTTCCCCCAGAGGTTTAACCTTGTTGAACAGCTTGGATCCCATTTCACTGTGTGCACCTGCTCATATGCCAGAATTACATGTCATACATTATATAGACGACCAACCATTGACCCCAGAAGAACAATTTGTTATCATGCACTTACATGAGAAGGAGATAAGTAAGCAAGAAAAGCCACCTTCAAGAAATGATATAGAGGTATTTATATGATTTCTTTTAAATATAAAATAGCAGCAGTAATCTTCCACAATATATGTCTGTAAGGTGTTTACTTGAAAGTAGTTGAGAAAAGAAGACAGCACATGAGGTTTAGAAGATGTAAATATTCAGTATAGTAAATTGCTGTTAAATATTGTCAACTCCTTTCCCATTTGTATCTCTATCTGTCTATACAGTCTGGTTTTTTATTCTGATGGGTTTGCAAGTAGAAGTATCTTCCAAAATTCTTAACCTCTCACATTGTTGGCTAGTACTTCAGAAATCAGCAATTTAATATGCTCCACTCAATTCTATTGGTGTATAAACTTACATCAAAACAGATGGAAGTATTGTGAAAATGTCAGGCATTGGCAGTGCTTTAAAAAGACCCAAGAGATTGATACATAAAATCCATTATATTCAAACACCTTTCAATTGTGGAAAACGTTGAAGTGATAGAAAATATTTTGTTGTAATTCATTACCTGTCAGAAAATTCACACAATAAGCATAATATTTTTAACATTTTTAGCGCTACTGTTACTACATACATAATGGAGTGCAGGAAGACATGCTGGCACCTCAGGATAAGGAAGTGATGAATGTAATTTTAAGGCATATCCCAGCTCACATTCTTGCTAACACAGACCTGAAGAATTTACTTGCAAGTTTAAAAGAAGAGATTAAGGCAGACTATCGTATCAGCCTCATGAAAGCCATTGGTAAGACTCAAAATCTCCTAGCAATTCAGAGTATGTAGACATTTAGTGCACTTTGAAAGCATTCTATTCTTAGCACCCATGGAGAATTCCTTTGGGGTCAGTAGAACTGCAATAGATATCTGAGAGAATATAATCTCTGATCGTGCTGCATAACATTCCATTTTCAACAAATATGTATTTACTAAACCCTGCATCCCATCACTTAAATGTAGTAATTTCCAAGTTCAGTAGTTCTGGGTGCATAGAATAATTTTGTCAATACTTATGCAGTTTCCCATTCCTAATTAGAATCCAAATCACATTCAAAATGTGTAATTCTGCATCATCTCATCAGATGTATAAGGAGGGAGTTGATCAAATGATAGTGGGCAAGGAGTAATCATCTTAATTTGTAGCAAAAGAAGTTCGATAAGACATTAGAAAGATATTGTTACTATAAAGACAGTGAAGCACTGCAGTGTTCATTGTTACTCATTGATGGAGGCTCTGAAGCGCATGATAGACAAGGATCTGTCAATAGCAGTCTAAGTGTTCTGATGTAGGGAGAGGGTAAACTAGGCTGTTTTAACAGGTACTTCCCAGGCTAACATTTTTGTTATTCTGCTATAAGTGAGTGATACCCATTAACAGCCAAATTAATCTGTCTCGTAACTCCAGTGAAGTCAGATGTTACACGGGGATCATGTCACAAGTTCAAAGAATTTCATTTAAGACATTACAGGAATAAGGAAAATTAATCTGCATGATTACACTGCTCATGTTCAACAAATAGAAGTTCATCATATATAAGTAAATACAAAAGAATGTCATAATCCTTGAAAATCAGTAATGCCCATCTGAAAATGAATGTGAAAGAGGCAGTTCTGTAGAACATGAGATTTTTTTTACAATTTTCTTAGGTTTTCCACGCTAAATAATTCCTTTAAATTTTCTTAAATATGTGGACTGTTAAGTAGTTGTGGCCTCTCATTCATGACAACATAGGAAGAAGAGATTGCACGGTTTTCACTCTGCATTCTATAGTCTCTGATATCTTTCTAAGTACCTTTTAGTTTACCTTTTATCAGTGTCACAATTTTAGTGTTTGTGGTCCCTTTTTGTGATAATGCTAATATCAACAGGGGGTAGTGAGTCTGCTTCCCATCTTTTGTTAATCTCCTACATAATAGGCCACTGGCTGGAAGTGGTAGCACATGACTTTTGGCATTCAGCAGATCATAGATCAGTCCTTTGAATGTCATGTCCTTCCTAGATACAACAGATGATTCGTAACATTCCTGTATTTCACAAACATTTAAGAGGCCTTATAAAGATCATCCCTGAAAGAGATATTCCCATGCTTGGTTTATGGACGAGGAATCGAAGCACAAAATAAATATGCTTCAACTGGCAAGACAGAACAAAAAGCCATTTCTCCTGCCTCCTATTTTTAGAACCGTGACAAAATCTTTTTTCTTTTTCTGAAATAATAGTCTGATTTGATTATTGTGCTGTATTTCACCCTAAAAACATGTAAGTAACTATATGACAGTGTATGAATTTTAAATGTGCAGAATTCTGTGACTTCCTGAGCTATGGAGATACTATGTTTTCATCTCTAGGTTTTGACCATACATGCAGTCTCACCATGACATACATGATTTGTTCTAGTTGATTACATCTTGATGGATCCATCTGAGAGAGAAAGATTGGTTATTGGAAGTACCCCACGCCCTTTTCCCCAGAGAGTTGTCCGTGCACCAGTCCCATGGCACAGCTCTTACGAAGAAGTGAAAAGCTGGAATGAAAGGAATCTATTCATAGTGAATCCATTGATGCCCACTTTGCAACAGCTCTGGCTTTCTGAGTAAGATGTCTTGTTCATAGAATCGTAGTTAAATTCAGAATGTTTTTATTTTATGGCTTGGTTAGAGAGTGCCTCTGCTGACTGCTCTACATGTGCTATGGAGATCTTCAGGGAGCCAGTAGAGAGGAAGTGGTAAAATTGGTTCTGTTTTCTAAAGATTATTTTTTTTCTGAGCCCTGTAAGAATTTCAACATGAAATGATTATTTCCTGCAGACTCTGAATGCAAGCATGAACATGTTTTACATGTCCACAGTGAAGAATGGATAACTTTGTGATGGGAAAAGATCATCCCCTTTGTTAAAAGGTGTTTTCTCTAAATTAACATTAAATGCTCAAGTAAACAGTGATTTGAAATTCTCATCTTGATTCCTGAAATTAACAAAACTAACTCTTAAAATTGAGTCTCTTTCAAATGTTTGTAGTTGGAAGTTGTTGTGGGGAATTCTGAGGATTGAGTGTTTTCTTATGAAGTTAAATATCGTAGTGAGTAATCCTGAGGACTGTTTTTGCATTTAAGTAACATTTGTAGGAATTTAAGCTCTTGTATGTTACAGACTGTGATGTACAGCATGCTGATGAAATTTTACTTTTTTCCCCCTTAGGGTAGCCAGGACAGGTACTTATTACTATTAATATGGAATAGAACCAGTAGGTGTTATTCTGTATGTTCTTTAATGGCTGGACATACTAATGAAACTAGGAAAAGGACAAGAAATTATTGTGACCATTTTAGCAAAATGTAACACGATTTTAAATACAACTACAAAATGAAATTTGTGAAGCCTTTTATGTTTGCTAATAGCAAAAAAACCCATTAGAAGTGCACTTGTTGGACAGCTTATCAATGAAGTGATATGCATCAATGAAATGGTATTATTCATGTTTATAAATACATGTGAGACCTTCCTGACTATATTTCATGGATTTTTTTAAGCAGAATTGCATAAAATATCTACTATTTGTTTTATTTCTGTAGGTATAGTCATCTAAGGTTTGTTCGCACTGAGGAAATACTTTGTAGAGACCTGCCACTGTTGCCGAGTGAATTTGAGGAGGTCATTCGAAGACACTGCATGGAAGCTCACGATATTCTTCAGAACAAGTCAGTGCTGAATGTAGTAAGAGTAGATAAATAGAGTATCTTAGGGTCTGATTTACATGAAGCTCCCTTTTTTAAAACAGATCTTAGACTGAGATGACACTAGTCCCAACCACAAGGCTGCGAAAACAAAGGGGAAAATAGCAGAGAGGGATAAACATTGGGGTGCTAAAAGAGCTATCGAAACTGCAAGAGTGCTTGCACAAATGCAAATGGGAATAAACTGGCTATGAATAAATATAGATCGGAAATTAGAAGGATTCTAACCATGAGAAGAGTGGAGTCTAAATCTATAAAAACAGTGACAGAAAACCTAATTTTTTAATTATAGAAATCGATCCGTGTAACAAAGATTATAAGAGGTAATAGCTCATGATATTAGGTGACTGCATTCTGCCACCTGAGATTGCTTCCAGACTTAAGGTTCTCATTTAATGCTAATAATTTAATATTGTCACTAGTATTTTGTCTATTAATATTAATTTAAACTAATAGCAGGGGCCCATTGTAACAGGAATCCTTAGCTTAAATACTCAAGTTTCCTCTAAGTTCTGGTAGGTACAGTTTTGTTTGACATCTAATTAACAGTTCTCTGCTAGCCCTTTGAATTTTGCTCATTCTTTGGGTAATTTCTGAGTTTAAATTTCATTGCAAGGAACAAAGTAAGACTAATAAGCTTTTAAACACTTCGTCTCCATATTATTTCTTTGTAGGTGGATCCCAACTTGTGCATCCATTTTCATTGATCAAAAAAAGAAATGGCTTGATTTTGCTCCTGAAAATGACTGTGATTCCCCTCAGCAAGTTGAAAGCTATTTTTGTTCAGTGGCAACTCTAATGTCATTACAATTACGTGAGATGGTTGTTAACTCCTTAGAAGATCTTCTTGCATTTTTTATGATCCACAAGGTATATGCTGTGCAGTGTATCTATAGTTTTCAGTGTTACATAGAGATAACAATTCATATAGTCATAAAAAGTAATGCTCTTTGAAGGCTAAAATATCCCAGATAGCTGTTGCCTCCATAAAAAATGGCTAGATGCTTCAAACACTTGGTGCATACTCAGTGGAATTTTCTTTGCATGGTCAAGAACTGCTCACTTGAATAATCATTTTGCAGGCCTAGGGTTATGACTAGCAGTTTATAGGAGTTTTCAACTCTGTCTTGAGTGAGTGTGGCTTTTTTGGTGTGGAGTTTTTTTTAGTTTTATTTTTCTTGGCCTTTATTAGGCAAAACACTTAAATGTGTTTTTCTGAAAGCACATGAATAATCCTCTTTGAAGTCAAAAGTGTGCATAGTCGTGCATGTAATCCTTTACAGAGGTAATTTGTGTATGTGGTGTCCCTGTGTATTTCAAATGAGCACTCTGTATTACTTCAAGTAATGCAGATAATTATAATAAACATTACACCATGAGAGATTTTACTACTGTTTCGGCTGTGATAAAATTGCCTCTTAGTGGAAATTAGTTACTAAATATCAGATCACCCAGTATTTACGATGATAAGACAAAATGAGACATATTTAAACAGAATAAATGTGGCTGATTAAATACTGTATTGCAGCCAGAGGACAGAGGATCACAATATGATATGCTGTCAAACTTCTGCTAAGCCTTGCATCTGGGTGATGATGGTGTTGCTGATGGTTGGGCGGGGTGGGGGTTAGGTTTGTTTTTTCTTGTCAGTTGGTTTGTGTTTGTGTTTTGTTGTGTGGTATTTTCGGTAAGGTTTGTGTGTGTGTTGTTTTGTTTTTTAAAAATCATTATAGTATCTACATTACAAGTCTATGGACTAGGACTCCATTACTGTAAAGGCAGTTTAGGGGTAGGACAGTTCTTACTAACCATACAAGGCATTCAAAAAACCAGGATCTTGTTTGTTTCTAGATTTTATTTCTGATAGGCGTTATGGATATTTTTGTTTAGAGCCAGAGCAGGTTCACCTACAGCAGGTTGCACAGGGTGGCGTCCAGGCAGGTTTTGAATGTCTCCAGAGTCGGAGACTCCACCACCTCTCTGGGCAGCCTGTTCCAGTGCTCTGTCACCCTCAAAGGAAAGAAGTTCCTCCTCATGTTCAGATAGAACTTCCTGTGTTCAAGTTTGTGCCCGTTACCTCTTGCCTGTCACTGGGCACCACTGAAAAAAGACTGGCCCCCTCCTCCTGGCATCCTCCCTTTAAGTATTTATAAGCATTGATGAGATATTTTTAAGCTTGGTAAGATAAGGATGGTGAAACACTGGCCCAGGTTTCCCAGAGAGGTGGTTGATGCCCCATCCCTGGAAACATTCAAGGTCAGTTTGGACGAGGCTCTGAGCAACCTGATCTAGTCGAAGTTGAAGATGTCCCCGCTTGTTGCAGGGGAAATCGGACTTTTAAAGGTCCCTTCCAACCCAAAGTATTCTATGAGTCCTTTAAAAATTATTATAGTTACAGTTGATTTCTTTGGCATGTAGAATTTTCATTCTTTTCCCTAAGGATGGAAGTGATTTTACAGAACCATATCAAGAAATGCAGTTCTTTGTACCTCAGATACTCACAGTCAAACTCAGTGTGGAAGAACCCAATATTGTCTTTGAGCCACCTTTGAAAGAATGTTGGGATTTAATGAGTCATTGCTTCAGGGAGATCCTGCACAGTGCTGAGGAACTTCCAAAGGTACTGGATAAGTTATAGCTGCATACAAAATACAATATGAATAAAAACTGTCCGTGATATAAAAAGTTATAAATAAGGCAGAAAACTGACAAATAGAAGATAAAGACGAGGGTTGTGTGTCATGAATTGTGTGAACTTTTGTGATTATAGAAGGTAGCATAGGAATTGTTCTTTTTCAGACTGAAGTTATATCAAAGCCCTGATTTGATTTTCATATCATTTTTGCAAGCAAACTATGTGTAACCAAGTGTTAATTATGAATCAGAGGCTTTTCACATTGCAGTGTTTTTACCAAATAATACATTTTTTTGAAGTGGTGGGTGAATGGGTAATAGAATACATTATTTCCTTTATTGTGCATGTTATTACAGTATTTGCAATGGTTTCCTTTAGGTAGAAAGATTTCTGTTTCCAGAATTAAAAAGAGATGATCTCACTCTCAGCACAGTCAAACCAGATGAGTCATTGTTTTCAGAGTATGTGAACAAACTTGAAAAGGTCTTTGAGAGCAACATACTTGGTCCACAGAAGTAAGTTTTGGCTCTTAACTCCATTGCCCATCCAAACCCTCAGATTGATAACACCGTCCATTTGCCTCAAACAAAACAGTTTGAGTTGATTTGTTTCTTATTATAGAGAATCTTCACATTGGAATCTTATTGGGGTTTTTTGTGATCTTCTTTGTTTAAGGTATTTAAACGTGTACAAGAAATACAGCAGTCTTTTGAACAACAATGCACAGCAAGATGTCACAGATTTCTTGAAAGAAGGTCATTCTTTAGAAGCTTTAACAGAGGTAGTATGTAACTGACAACTACTACATGTTCATACAGCAGCTAACACATCACATGACTTCCTAATACATTGCCTAAAGAACTCCTATTCAAATAACTTGTTCTATCCTTGGGAATACTAGGGAAGCCGTCTCAATTTACTTAGCCCCTTACTGTAGAGCTGCTGTGCAGATGTAGGGGGAGGTTTCTTTATGGCCACTTTCTATGGGTTTTGTTGGGTCTTAGTAGAAGTCCAGTGGAAGGCTGCCCAGAGTATTTGCTGAATCTGCAGCTTGCTCATCTTTTAACTGTCTTGTCCATAGTCACCCCTGTCTACTTTTCTCTCTGCATTCCCAAGTTAGCCGATAGCCAAATACTTCTCTAGGCAACTTGTGGTGTTCCTTAATATGGCGTATTACTGTGCAAAGCTTTCAGCCCTGGAATCTGTGGATAGGAGCTGAGCTCTGGAGAGATGAAAAATACTTGTTCCTTCTTTTTGGAATATATTATCCATTTTCTGGGTGGGAACTAATTGGCATTGTTGTTTAGCTTTTTTATCTGTGGACTTTAAGGAAAAATTGCAAATTTATTATTTTCCATTTGTAGAAGATTGACAGCTTAACAAAACTGAAAAGAGAGATTGCTTCCATGCATGTCACTGTCCCTCTGGCCATGTTCTGTCTGGATGCTGCACAACTGAATGAGGAACTCTGCAATCGGACCCAAAATCTTAAGGATAGATTGATTGAATTTGAAGTGATGGAAAATAGAGATTTAAATAAAAGGTACATGTTGTTAGCATGCATGATTCTTGCTGTCTGTGTGGACTGATGCTGTATGTCTGTGGATGAGACAAGTCATTCATCTACTGGGTTTTCTAGTGCTGACCAGACATGTGCAAGGACACCAAAGTGTGTATTTAAAATTAACAGGAACAGAAATACTTGCCCATAAATATCTAACCTAGTCTATATAGGGTGTACACAGAGATTAAACTGGAAATATGCCAGTGTTTGTTCCTCTTTTACTGACATTCTAGGATTTGGGTTGAGGTCCTTGATTCCCCTGCTGGTGTCCAGCTAAAGCAACATGAAGAATGTACGATGCAGCTCTGCGTTTGTCTTGTCCCTGACTTTTTTTGTTTCCCCTAGGGAAGTAATGGTACTAATTTCATATCTTGCAAGTTTAAAGAAAAAAAAAAAGTACCTTGAAAATATCATTTGACTCCATTGTAATGGGATAATCCTGGTTCTGTGAATCAAAAACACCCCCACCCGCAACCAAAAATCCCCAGCAAAAAACCCCAACACTCTGTCAATTAAAGAATACTTCCACAGTGAATGGAGAGGGACAGTCAGCGTAAAGAAAGGATTCAACCCACTGATCTAAAAAGCATGTCCAAGTGGAGATGGACCACAGTCTAGAGTGGCCTCTCTGCCTCCGCTCACTGTGGAGGGGATCTAGACAATCAGTGAGTTTATGACAATGACCTTGTACTGAACGGCTAACGTTTGGAAGGCCTGAGTTGATTTAAATAACCCTGTCCTTTGTGTGTAGTCACTGTTTGCATGGCTGCTCTCGGTATAGCTGTAGTACTGAACTGGAACCTGGAACAAGAAAATGTATCACTATAAAGAAAGGAAAATAACATTTTTTCCTTTCTGTATTTTCCGTTCCCACATACAATATAACATAAATTTCATTGTTTAATAATTTTTCTCTTTATAGCTTTGTTTCATACCATGCACTTGATTTTATTTTTGTGGTGTGATTAAGTGAGCTCTTGCTTAATGCATTCAAACATTTCTTTCTGAGGCAGATTGGGACTTGAAATTCTAAACCTATAGGAAGGAAGCTGTTAATGTGCTGTTGACTGTAATTTGGAACCAATTTAGCGATCATTCTGTTGTATATCAGCTCTTGTAAACATAGCAGACTGTTACAGAATAACAGAATAATAGAATTGACTGTACAGAGTACAATGGCATCCTTAATAAATGCCTATCTGCTGTCTGTATTCAATCTGAAGACTTAATTTATGAAGAAATTTAATATTCTTGTTTAAAAGACAAACTTCATTAACAAGATCTTGCATCTCTCTTCACTTACAGTTGCAGTGATATGTCTGTTTTTGCTTTTTTTGTAGAATTTGCAATGAATATAACTTAATTGCAAAGAGAATAAGCGAGGTGCCTCTGAACACTGAAAAGCTAGTGGAATTTGATGCATACTTAAAGAAATCCAGCGAAGTTACTGTTTGTAAACTGAGACAGGGGGTTGCTGCAGCAGCACGCAGACTGGAATTCCTCATGGACTATGCTGATCTTTCGTGTATGTCTCAATGACAGAATATGAAAGTCTCTGTATGAAAATACTTATATATAGATATTGGGCTCTGCATGGATAAATGGTGCATCTTCTAAAATGCTAATGGTATTTAGTAGGGGCCAAAATGTACTGACGGAGGAAGGAACGGTTAGAGAAATGGCATGTAGCACAAACAGTGTTTTTTCTGTTTTAGAGAATGTCTTAGGCACTATCAGATTAATTGCATGTCATCTGGCCAAATGATCTTACACTTCTATGTTATTCAATAAAAAGTCTGCAGTGAAAAAACCTCTAAAAAGCAATGTCTCGAAGGCTCTAGGACGGCTTTTGGAAAGTGTGAGAACTTGCATCTCTGCAGTTGAATACATTGATCAGTGGAGGCTTTTTGTCATTTTGCTGTCCTTAGTTGATATAAAGGCTGTTCTCCAAGATGGAAAAACATCTGTAGAAGTTGCTTTTAGTTTGCACTTCTATTCCAAGCAAAAAATGTGTTATTCACAGATGCCTTATGTTATTTGCTGCACATAAAAATGAATATGAATGCATACCCATTTTAGTGGCAGGATGATCCTTCATCCTAAGAGCAGAATGCACACTCAAATCAGACAGTGATGGAAATAACTAGGTTATGCTATATTTATTAGAATTTGGTTTTGATAAAAATCGGGGTGCTTGTGGAAGCCCATATATTTTTCTGTTACATTTTGGACTGGAGTGTTTGCATGTGCAGTATTTCATAATTGCATACTCTTTGTAGCTAGGTTTGTAAGCATGTGTCCTGCAGTTACTTAGAATGAGCTAAGTGCACTGAACAAACAGACAAATATGAAGATGGAAATGTCTGCTCATTGTAGTTGTTATGCTCTAGCTTTTGTCAATAATTCAGTATTTACAAATTGTGAACTAAAAATGGTTTAAGCTTTACTTTTATCCACCTTATGTAGATATGTTATATATATTTAATTAGAAATGGTCTTTCTCTTTGTGTAGTTGAATGGAGTTTATATTCTGGAATAGCTGTTCATACTAATTTTCTCTGCCTAGCTGTGGTCTTACTCAGAGAATTTCACATTCTTAGCTTGATTTTAGGGTTTTGCTATCAATCTAACTTGTTTCAGAGAACAGTTCTCTGTTCAGTGAAGATAATTCAGCCAGCAGCTTGAAATACATAGCTTCTTAGACAGCTTATTCCTAAACGTAGTTGTAGCTATTTTGCTTACTCTTCACAACAGCCATTCTATTAGATCATTTGTTAAAAGGTATTTTCTCAAAGATGTCTGTATATTTTTAATTTTAGATGATGACATAAACCTGAATAGCACAGTTTTCCATTGGCCTGATCAGATTGAGATAATCTTTGAAAATGGTAGAGATCAGTTGTACAACAGCAGGAATCATGCAGAGATGGTTTTGCTTGAAAGGTATGGTGTTAAGACATTTTTTTTAGCTGGGTATTTTTAAAGAAAAGAAAAATTTCATTGTCATCAAGGGGGAGTTAATGTCAAAGAAGGAAAACTAGGAAGGGAGCTGAGAAAGTAAGGAAGAAACATGGTTTACAGTATTATGGAGATGACAGAAAAGTACTGTTGATAAGGGTGGATTAGAATATTCCTATGCTTAGACAGGTCTGAAAGGAGGAATGAAGGGTGTTGTTACAATATTCTTAATTTTACCTTATTGTGTTGCTTAGTACAGCATTACACATGATTTTGTTATAGTGCTTTCTCTCTTCCTTTATTTCCACCAGGTAGTAAAGGTAGCAAATGTAAGTGAACGAAATCAATTGGGAGATTTGAAAATGAACCTTGAATTCTAATCCTGTGAGCTGCATAGTATTGATATAACTGATTAATGGGTTTTCACTGGCATCTCTATTGACTTTGCACTAGTACTGAGATCAGAATTCATTTGACAGTGCCTGTTAAAATTAATAAAATAATTGAAACCTGAAAAGGAATGAAACAGAACATCATATTACCTTAGCTGTCTTTACCTCAGGTGTTCTCAGTTTGAGGAAACTCTTGAAGGTTATAACAGAGAAGTAGAAAGCTACAAAAAGCGGGATGTCATGACCATAGAAGAAATGAAGAACAATGCCGAGAAATTTAAGGAGTTGAATAAGAATCTAGATAATGCACTAACAGAATTTGAGGTTAGTATTTATTAGGCAAGTATGGAGTGGGTTGCAGTGTGCTGGATGAGCAAAAGTTTGGTTCCTGTCCCTGGTTTTTTCCAGGTTCTGGTCATATATTGTCAAGATGGCTTTAAAATTTCCAAACTCGCAAACATGTGGCAAATGTCTTTTTGTCCTGTATGCTGAATTGTCCCTACTGCTGACTTGAAGAGCATATTTTTTTGGGAAACAAATGTTTAAGGAGTTTTAGAAATTGAAATACTGAATTTCAGTGTTTCCAAGCAGTCAGTGTTGGCAGGAGCAGAATGTTAGGGAGGTGACATTTTCCCTGAACTGTGGTTTGTGCATCTGGAGTTGTGTTTCCAGTCCCTTTGCTTGTCTTCTAATTAAAACCAAATGTTTTTCAACTCTTTGTATCATTTCCAGAAGTTGCTATAGGCATTAAATATGTGTTGTATCACAGAAAGGGAAGTTTCAGATGCTAGAAGGAAACTGAAGACCAAGATTCCTAGATTCTATTCAGGACTCTCCATCCAGTGCACCGTGCAGTTCTAGGTTGAATAGTTTTTGTCTTCAGTGTGCCTCTGCTGGGAAATGAGAATGGTTACCTGTGAGAGAGATCTCACAGGCATTGTGAGGCTTAATTAATCTTCTAAATCACAGTGAGACAATGAGATTTGTGCATATATGAAGCCTTAAGGATCGAGATTTTAATTAAGTCCCGCTCAAAAGGGAAAATTGAACCAATTAAATGAGTTTAGGATTTACATAAATTGCTAGTCCTACATATCAACACTCTTAATCTGATTTAAAGGCATCTGGTATATTTAATTAGTGTGAGTTAACTGCACTGATATGTTGTTATTGGTAGATCAGAATAAGTAATTAAGTTTAAGCTTCTTAATGCCTGATCACAATGAGGGGTGTATCCACAGAATTTAAATGACATGGCAGTCAGTTTAGTGAATACATGAAGTTTAAAATTATCCTGGATTGTGGATCTTTTAAGTTCTCTGCCTTCACCTCACATTGAATGTTTAAAAGTTTTATGAAAGGTCTGTCGGCGTTGTAAAAGCACAGACGTGGAACTCAGTCTGAATTCAGTGTCCGTGTTTCTGACAGCATTTGGCTGTGTTTCACCTCCCTAACTGTAAAATGAAGAAGGCAATACTTTTTTTAAATCTAAACTTTGCACAGTGATTTATACAGTAATGTCTTTTGGACAAAGACAGTATCTTACCATGAATGTTTTGGTTGGAGCTCCCAGATGTTTCTGTAATAAAAAAAATAATCACAAGTAAAAAAATCTGTAGAAGCCTACATGACTGAGGAGCTTACATCCAGGTTTCACTCAATGCCATGGTGCATTATCTATTTCTGAAATAGATCTAACATTTTTAAATTATTTGAGTAGTAAATGTTACCAACAAATAACTGGGGGAATTTTCAAGAACACAGTTACCTTATTTACCTAAAAGACACAGACTTAACTGTACAAATCTGGCTAGAATTATGATATGTAAAAAAATTGTATTCATTATTACCTATTTAAAAGTTTAAACAACAGTAGGAATTTTTGATGGAAATAAGATTTTATTTTTTCCCCCCCTTAAAGGCTATTAATAAAGAAGAGGAGTTACTTGAGCGGGAGAAGAGTCAATTTCCTCTACTGCAAACTATAATTGCAAACAAACAACCCTTTGAGCAACTTTGGATAACAGCATATAATTTCCATACCAAATCTGAGGAATGGATGAATGGTGAGGCTTTGGTGTTCATTTGATGAAATGTGTCATTTTCAGTTAGTTAAGTAGAAGCTGAAAGGGTTGATTAGTTGTGAGAAAATAATTTTGAAGAAATAAATGCTGCTAAGCGGTGTGAAATACAGTTGTTGACTTGGATTTTGCGTTAATATAATTTTTGTAATGCAACAGATTTCCAGTTAAAGGAGAATGATTATAAATACCTGTAAATAAACCACCCTGTCAATCTCCTTGTGCTGATGTGCCTGCTGTGGTTCTTTTTTTATATTGTTGTATTTAGGATCTCTCCAGAAGTTAAATGCTGATGAAATTACTGAAGAAACGGGAAATATGTGGAGGACTATGTACAAGCTTAGTAAGAGTTTTCCGGATTTGGCTGGGCCTAGACGCTTAGCAGAAACTATGAAATATAAGCTTGATAAATTTAAACAGCATCTTCCTGTCCTGTCAATTGCCTGCAATCGTGGAATGAAAGAGAGACATTGGGAGCAGGTACTTTAAACACTGCTTTAACTGTTGAGTATTCTACCACAGAAACTGCAAATTCAATTTACTAGTCCATATATTCCATACAGTGAAATACAGTAGTAGTTCTGTATTTCACAATAAAAAGATCTTTTGTCCTGTCACATGATAAATCCAGTTTTGAAATTTGCAATGGTACAGGCAGGTGTTTCTTTGAATTAATAATTTATGGTGGAAAAGCAAATTGGGGAGTTGCATTAATACTTCTTTAGCATTTATTTCTTGCTGTTCGAAACATCTGTTAGAAACATGCATCTTGATCATCGATTTTATTTCTTACTTTATTTTCAGATTAGTGAAATTGTAGGATGTGAGATCCAACCTGATGAAACTACTACTCTTAAAAACATGTTGGAATTTGGACTCTCAAAATATATTGATCAGTAAGAAGCTTACTCTATTATGGTTTTTTTAGACAATCACTGTATTTCATATGTCAGATACCAAATATTAGTTTGTTTGGGGTTTTTTTGTGTGCTATAGGCCCTGCTGTAAAATCAGCTGTATTTTATCAAGCTATGGATGGAACTGTCAGTTGTTCTTGTAGCACAAAGGGACCAAAAAACAGAGTCATAATCCTGAACTACTTAATTTGCACATTCAGAATTTTCGGTTTGTATTTATCTCCAAATTAATGTTAATATCTCTAACTTGGTGAGCCTGAAATTGCAAAAATACTCCCAGAAATAAGAGTCTATGATATTATTAACAAATCCATACGAAAGGTAGCCTGATATGCAACTCTACCTACAATTGCTTTTTTTTTACTCTTCAGCTACGTTGCAAAAACGTTTCAAAGATATGTTTCGTTTCAATTTAGGCTGGAACCTATTGGAGCAGCTGCAAGTAAGGAGTATTCCTTAGAGAAATCAATAGAGAAAATGAAATCAGAGTGGGTCAACGTGCAGCTCAGTCTGGTGAAATACAGGGATACTGTGAGTAAATCAATATATATATTGTTGAAAAGAATTACTTTGCTTCTGAATACCAGTTGAGAAATATTAGAGGGAGGTTACTTCTGATTCATTGTGGCATGATGGAAACTGGTATCATATTCCAGAGCCTGGGCAAATGTCTCCATTACTATATATCCTTATATTTGGACCTTAGTGTCTGGATAACTTATCGTCTCAACATACTCATCCTAACAAATCTGTAAGTCAGAGCTTCTGCAGTGTTGTATGGAATGCTGGACAGTAGTGCAATTCTAACTTGTCCAGAAGAAACAAGAAATCACGTGCAGTCCAAAAGAATGTTAGAAGTCACTAGCATCCCTGTCTGCTTCCCATTCACAAACTAATCTCTCTCTTGACCTCAGAGACAGAGATATACAGTGAAGATTATCCTCAAACACGTCGCGGGCTTTCTCAATGCTTTGCTGACTTCTTACCTTCAACCGTCATAGAGAAGGGGGAAACAGAATCTGAATGAGGGTGAGGTTGAAGAGTGGTGAAATAAAGCAATTTCTGTTTTCCTTATCAAAATATGATGTGTTTACAGGACACCAGCATCCTGTCAGCAATTGATGACATCCAGCTTTTGCTGGATGATCACATTGTTAAAACTCAGACAATGTGTGGCTCTCCCTTCATCAAACCAATAGAAGCTGAATGCCGGGTAAGGAAAAGCTGGTTTGATTGAGCTTGCGTGTCTCATAATATGCTTTCCCTAAGTGCTTTAAAGTATTTTGGCGTGGTAAGAAGTTACATAGTTTTTAACTGTTTCTAAGAACACACATTCATATTTTTCTTCAAGAGCTTTGAACTAATGGTTTCCAGGCAAAGGTAGGCAAAGCTTGCTTTACAGCTAAAGAAATTGTAATTGCATTGCTAATCTAGTCATTATAAGCATGGGGTTTTAGCTGAATGTCTTGGGAATGGGTCAGTTGATTTAAACAAATCCTGCTGCATTGTGTAGAAAGACATAAGTGTGTCAGTTATGAGAGAGAATTTATTTGTAATCTTCGAGTATTGGCATGATCCATTAGGGTTTCGCAGTCTTTTTTGTTAGCTGTCCTACTATTTTGTAAAGATGATGAATTTCTAATTGGAATATTATGTGAAACACAGAGACTTCTTTACCATCAGGATTTAATACCACTTACCATCTGGACTAATAGTGATGATTTGTATGCAAAGCTGAGATATAAATTCTATCCGTTCCTGTGGACTTTAGCCAAATTGTAGGTAAAGCTGAGTTCTCCTTTCCGGTAGAGCTGGTGAAATGAAAGGGAATGGTTAATACAGAGCTATCTTAACAGTCTCCATGTGCCTCTTGCTGAGTGAGGAATAATACAGGTTGACTGCGTTTTCTCACTGCAATACATTCCCTTGCGTATCCCTTACACTGTAGACAGTCAATGTCACAAAAGTAGTGCTGTCTGAAATTCATTATTCAAAAAGAATCTCTCTCTGGTTTTAAAACAAATTTGTACTGCTAGAGTTGCATTAAATAGCTTTTTTGGGGGAGCCAAAGATTGAACCCACTGTATGTAGGGCCTGTGAACTGACATTTACTCAGTCTTCTGGGTACCTTGTTAAGCTTTTATCCTTTCACTGATGAGAACATAGAAAGTACACAAGTAGAATTAAAATACGAGATGCTGGATTGCCATGCTAGTCATCTCTGCACATTTTAGGCAGTTCTCTCACAAATTGCTATAAAAAGTGCTAGTGAAAGAATATATCTATTGTTTAGAAGCAATACTCAGATGTTTATTAGTGTTGTGGGGTTTTTTTAAATAAAGATTCTCCCTCTTTTAAAATTGTTCAATTGTTTGTGTTTTCTTCATTCTTTTTTTTTCTTTGAAGTCAAGGAACTCTTTGACTCCCCAGTGTAGATAAATTCTTAATGAAATTTTGCTTAAATATTAAATGGTTTCATTACAGGCTTGGGAAGATAAGCTGTGTTTAATGCAAGATATTCTAGATAGCTGGCTAAAATGTCAGGCAACATGGCTGTATCTGGAACCAATTTTTAGTTCAGAAGACATTATAGCTCAAATGCCTGAAGAGGGCAGAAAGTTTGGAGTTGTGGATACATACTGGAAGGACATTATGGCACAAGTGGTAAGTGCCTGCATTTAATAAATCATGTATTTTTATGCACATCTGGTAACAAGATTATTACTATAATGAAGATATACTAGCTTTTCTGGAGTTAGAAATTTATATTTAAGTCACAAGAAGGTGTAATACAAAGTGGAAAATCCTTTACTAAAAGGATTTAGTCTTGCAGTAAAAGTGGTAGATTATAACATTGCTTTGAGATTTCTGTAAAGGCTGGATATTGCAGGATGAATTAGAACTCAATTAACATTTTAATTCTAAATTTTCTGCCTTTTGTATGGTTAAATGGACAGAATTAGGTAGAAAGATGAATGATTTGTGCTTTCAAGATCTGCTTCAGAGTTCACTGACAATCTATACAAAGTCTTCTCTGGATACAATTAGATTTTACATTAGGCTAAGGCATACACATTATTAGAGCAACTAAATAGATTTTTTTTTTGCGTATGATTGTTCTCTAATATGTGGTAGCATGGTTATTCAGAACTTTGGTGAATACATACCAAGATGGTAGTGTATCAGGATAAGATAATGGGGACAGTGAGTGCAGCTGTAACTAAGCAGTTGGATAAGAGGCCAGATACTTAGTGGTAGTGTGAGCTGAGATGTTTGTCAAAAACATTGGGAGTGCGTGATTGTGTGATAAAGATGTTGAAATAATCAGTATAACAAAATAGAAGTTGAGACCTGTCTAACAGCTCTGACTCTGTGGATGATGAAGCCTGTTCTGAAATAGGTGTATCCTTTCAAGTTAAGAGGAATTTTATCAGAAAAAATGCGACCTAGATGACAAGAACAGAGAATAATTGCATGTACTGTGGCTCTGGTTGACAGAACTTATTTGTGAATGGAAAAAATGTAGCAAGCTCAAGACACAGGAGCAAGTGGCAAAGATTTTAATTCTTGGGGATATTTTCTTACTGCATTATTGTCTGTAAAGTTCAAATTGGTAAAACTGACAGTCTGAAAAGAAAAGCTATCAAATAATGCATACATATTTAATAACATGAAGGCACACTACAGAGAAGAATATATAGCTATTTAGCCTCCTGCAACATATGTGATTGATGATAACAATGTGAATGTACAAATCTATTGCAACTTTTGCAGTTTCTTCTGTGTATTTATTTTTACAAAGGTGAAAGACACAAAGGTACTTGTAGCAACTGAACAACCCATGATGTTAGACAGACTTCAGGAAGCAAATGCTCTCTTAGAAGACATTCAAAAGGGGTTGAATACTTACTTGGAGAAGAAAAGATTATTTTTCCCAAGGTAAGTTAGTTAAACAAGCCTAAATTAGAGACAAAAAGCCATAAGCTCTTTCAAACCATTTCTACTGAACTGAAAAGTCTCATTTTATAAACATGTGGGACACAGTCCCATGCAACAAAAAAATAAAACCTGTTCTTTTCTCCAGACATCATTTGTTTTCCTCAGTGCCGGTTAAATTTGCAATGCCAGGGACAGGCAGAGGTGGAGAGGCAAAATCAGGCTAGCACAGCATAAACTTACAATTAACAAGACATTATCACTTACAGGGCATTTTTGAAGGCACTTGCTACCTTCCCATGGCTGATTTGCAATTATGGCTCTGTCCTACTCTCTTTAGTTGTGCAAAGGTGTGTGATTCACAGGAGTTATATATGATTATGAGGAATACGATTCTATGTTTTTACAAGGTGCTTACTGGCTGCATAGATATATCTGCTCTTTCCTGCGTGAGTTTGAGAACCCTTCTTTCTTTCTCTGCATAAAAGGATGGTCATATTGACAGTCTGAAAAAACAAATGTGATGAGTTTTATAATGTTAAAAATTGCTTAAGAAAAGGGATTTGAGATAATAAATTCCTCTCTGTTATACTAGTGACCTAAGCAACAATAAAAACAATTCCATCTATCTTGCATTCATAGATTATTAATGACGATTTTCATGATTGGAAAGTGTATATTCATTAACTTTTTTTCTAACAGATTCTTTTTCCTGTCTAATGATGAGCTGCTTGAAATACTGTCTGAAACAAAGGATCCCCTTAGAGTACAACCACATTTAAAGAAGTGTTTTGAAGGAATTTCTAAACTGGAGTTCACAGAAGATCTGGAGATTGTGGGCATGATCAGTTCAGAGAAAGAAATTGTTCCTTTCATAGATAAAATCTATCCAGCGAATGCAAAAGTAATTTTTTTTTTTTTTACTATATGAGATTATATTAATACTTCACCTGTGTATGTTTTTGGGTGAATGAGGTTTAAAACATATAGGATTGGATGATGAAAGGTGCTTAGGAAGTGAGAGTGCAGACTGGTACTCTACAACAAAAAGCATTTCCTACAAAAAGGAGTAAGACATACCAATTTTGGGGTAAATTCCTCTAGGCACTCTTCTGAAGCTTTATGCACCTACTACTTCTGAGACGTAGATAGACAGGTAGAAACCAAGCTCTCTAAATACCTGTGTATGTAACATTGCACAGCATGGATGAATCAGAGAGGAGCGAGGGAAATAATGAATGGCTGGCAGCGAAGAATCAGACCACACCCAGATCAGAATAAAGCACATTTAAGCCTAATGCTTTTCAAAGAAATTGTTCTTTAAGAAGAATATAATCAGGAAGTGTGTATTGATTCTTAACTGGTTTTCCTTTCTAAAGGGCATGGTAGAAAAATGGCTTTTGCAAGTAGAGGAAATGATGCTGGCCAGTGTAAGACAAGTACTTCAAGATGGCATAAGAGGATATATCAAGGTAATTATTCCCGAATTATAGTATAAAATAGATTTCACAAGCAACTGTACATGAACAGGTTGTTCAAATTCTTAACCAGAGAAACATGTTTGAAGCTAAGTGGAATCCAGCTCTCCTTGTTCAGTAGTAGCAAGTATGAAGTTTTAACTCTGAATTTTCTGAAGAAAAAGTATCAAAGCTTTCCTTGCTGATTGTTATTCATTTACAGCATGAGAGAAGAGAAATTTGGGGAAAGTAATTGCTATGAGTGCCATAATCTAATCTGTTTATGTGACTTTATATGTCTGGAATGGATTTTTTTTTTTTTTTTTTTTTTGTAAGGTGCCTCGAAAAACGTGGGTACTTCAGTGGCCTGGACAGGTGGTTATTTGTGTTTCATCCATTTACTGGACAGAAGAAGTGTCTGAAGCTATAAGGAAAGGAACTTTAGTAGTAAGATTTTCTTCTACCTTTCTATTTCTAAGCACTAAACTCTGATTAATTAATAAAAAGCTCCTTCTAGCAAAGAAATCAACAACATACTGCAATTTACTCATGCAGTGTGCCTTATTTTCTATTTCATTTTTTCTTGTGTCTTAGCAGAGGCTTGTTCTTATTTACTTTGTGTATCAGGAGAAGTCCCTCCCACTGAAGGAAACTATTACTTTTTTTTTTGCAAGTGATACTGGTGTAAATAAAATTACCAAACAAAAACTTTGTTTGGTTGTTAAACACTATGTATTTTTATTTCTAACTCCTGTCTTTACATGTGAAAGCCCAGGGAAGCATGTAGGCAGAAATCTCTCCTTACAGAATGGTGCAGTTATTTGTCTGGTTATTGCTAGATTCTCCTGGTTATAAAGGTGCATCAGCCAAGTTTGTTATTTCATACAAGAAACTTTTCTAATGTGTTTGTAGTGCCTCTGTCATCACAGTGGTTTCAAGTGGGCTTCACTGAGGCTAATGAAATGCATGCTCAAGTAATGGAAATAATTTCTGATTAATTCAGTGGGTTTTTGTCTGATTCTAATTGAGCTAGGTGGATGAGGATATATTTGGGGAATAATTCTGTCAACAGAGTGTTTGAGGTGCTTTTTAAATGTGGAAATAGTAAAGTTTTAATAAACTTTACACCGAATACTACATTTTAATGTTAGCTCTTTGTTTCTCTACCCTGAATATCTTAGGTTTAACTTGCCTGTGTTGTTTAATACTAGTTGAAGATCTTCTTCCACATACCCAGTCAGAACTGAAAATATTTATTGCTTTCAAAGAAAATATCCTGAACAATCCATAGGCTAAGAAAAATGAGAAGGAATCGCAGAACAGTGAATCACAGAATATAAGGGACCTCTGGACATCATGTAGTCTAACCCCTGCATAAAGCAGAGCCAAATAACCAGGTTGCTAATGGGCTCACTCCAGTATGCCCATGCCTGTTTCTATGGGGGAGCCAAAAACTGACACAGCACTCCAGACGTGGTGTTAACAGTGCTGACTAGAGGGGAAGGATCACCTCCCTTGACCTGCTGGTAGTGTTCTTCCTAATGCAGCTGTTGCTCTCCTTTGCCTCAAGGGCACATTGGTGGCTGATGTTCAACGTGATGTCCCCCAGCATCCAGGTCCTGTTCTGTAGAGCTGCTTTCCAGCTGGTTGGTCACCAGCATGTACTGACACATGGGGTTATTCTTTCCTAGATACAGGACCTTCCCCTTTGTTGAGCTTCACGAGGTTCCTGTCTATCCATTTCTCCCTTCTGTTGAGGTCTCTCTGAATGGCAGCACACCGTAGAGTGGTCTATCAGCCGTGCCTCCCAGTTTTGTGTTATCTGCAGACTTGCTGAGGGTGCACTCTGTCTTGTTGTCTAGGTCATTAATGAAAACTTCATTAATTGTCATTAAACTTTCTCATTTAATAATGAGAAAAGAATTTTAAATGTTTATAGTAAAGTTAGGAGAATCTTAGATTTCTAGTAATTTTATTAATTTACAATTCACTACTAATTTACAGAAGAAATCTAATCCAAATTTACCCAACAGAAAATCTGCTCATCTCCTAGCGTAGAATTTTGTCATTTCTGTTAGGAAGAAAGGTTAGTGGACTTCTGCTTACACTATTTTCAGGCCATAAAACTTTCTGAAGTGTTCACAGTAAAATAAAATGCCAGTATATGAAAGAGAATTTTAAATGTTTGTGTAGTGCCAGGACTTCATTGTTATGTTTTGTTGGAAGGCCTGCCTCCAGTGACTGTACCCGTAGGACCTTAGGAACTGCTAGCTACAACATTACATTAATGCCTGTGTTCTGTTTCTGTGACAGGATTTCTTGGAGAAGAGTAATGTACAAATTGGGGACATTGTTGAGTTAGTGAGAGGAAAGCTGTCCAGTGGAGCCCGGCTGACACTTGGAGCTCTGACTGTCATTGATGTGCACGGTAAATGTGCAGTTGCTGGTACTTTTGTTACATCTGGGGCAGTGCTGCTAATGTGAGTTGGGTGAACTATTTTAAAGAGGTGGATAAAATGCTTTCTCTAACTTTAAACAGCCTTTACAGACTTGTTGCACAGTGTCTTTGGGCAAATGGAGATTGCTCAGTCCTACGCAATTAACTCCCATCTACTTAGAACAGACAGTGGAATCTAGATCAAATTAAGCTCCTTTCCTATGCAAAATGGATGCAGATTCCTTTCTAACATTAAAGCCAACCTACTACTCTAAATGTTGATTTACTCTTACATGGCTATAAGTGTTAGTTTATTTTTACATTGTTTCAAGTAAACTAACATAGAATTGTTTAGATTTTTCAAATAATCTGTCTGTTACTCTGCAGCTCGTGATGTGGTTGCAAAATTGGTTGAAGACAAAATCACCGATCTGAATGATTTCCAGTGGATTTCTCAGCTGAGATACTACTGGGAGGAGAAGGATGTAATAGTGCGAATGATTACAACAGAAGCCAAATATGGTTATGAGTATCTGGGCAATTCTCTACGTCTGGTTATAACCCCACTAACAGATCGATGTTATAGGTAAAGCCATGTTGTCTATGAATAATGTTTTCATTTTCTGGATTGATATATATTTACTTTCATTTGTTATAGTTAATAATAACAGGAAACTCAGCAGCTAAGATGTTCCTGTAGGTTTTCGAGGAAAATCTTATATATCTTCTTTGTCCACATATGGTAAAATATTTACAGCGTATAGGTTTCTACACCAGTAGAGTAATAGTNTCTTTGTTTCTCTACCCTGAATATCTTAGGTTTAACTTGCCTGTGTTGTTTAATACTAGTTGAAGATCTTCTTCCACATACCCAGTCAGAACTGAAAATATTTATTGCTTTCAAAGAAAATATCCTGAACAATCCATAGGCTAAGAAAAATGAGAAGGAATCGCAGAACAGTGAATCACAGAATATAAGGGACCTCTGGACATCATGTAGTCTAACCCCTGCATAAAGCAGAGCCAAATAACCAGGTTGCTAATGGGCTCACTCCAGTATGCCCATGCCTGTTTCTATGGGGGAGCCAAAAACTGACACAGCACTCCAGACGTGGTGTTAACAGTGCTGACTAGAGGGGAAGGATCACCTCCCTTGACCTGCTGGTAGTGTTCTTCCTAATGCAGCTGTTGCTCTCCTTTGCCTCAAGGGCACATTGGTGGCTGATGTTCAACGTGATGTCCCCCAGCATCCAGGTCCTGTTCTGTAGAGCTGCTTTCCAGCTGGTTGGTCACCAGCATGTACTGACACATGGGGTTATTCTTTCCTAGATACAGGACCTTCCCCTTTGTTGAGCTTCACGAGGTTCCTGTCTATCCATTTCTCCCTTCTGTTGAGGTCTCTCTGAATGGCAGCACACCGTAGAGTGGTCTATCAGCCGTGCCTCCCAGTTTTGTGTTATCTGCAGACTTGCTGAGGGTGCACTCTGTCTTGTTGTCTAGGTCATTAATGAAAACTTCATTAATTGTCATTAAACTTTCTCATTTAATAATGAGAAAAGAATTTTAAATGTTTATAGTAAAGTTAGGAGAATCTTAGATTTCTAGTAATTTTATTAATTTACAATTCACTACTAATTTACAGAAGAAATCTAATCCAAATTTACCCAACAGAAAATCTGCTCATCTCCTAGCGTAGAATTTTGTCATTTCTGTTAGGAAGAAAGGTTAGTGGACTTCTGCTTACACTATTTTCAGGCCATAAAACTTTCTGAAGTGTTCACAGTAAAATAAAATGCCAGTATATGAAAGAGAATTTTAAATGTTTGTGTAGTGCCAGGACTTCATTGTTATGTTTTGTTGGAAGGCCTGCCTCCAGTGACTGTACCCGTAGGACCTTAGGAACTGCTAGCTACAACATTACATTAATGCCTGTGTTCTGTTTCTGTGACAGGATTTCTTGGAGAAGAGTAATGTACAAATTGGGGACATTGTTGAGTTAGTGAGAGGAAAGCTGTCCAGTGGAGCCCGGCTGACACTTGGAGCTCTGACTGTCATTGATGTGCACGGTAAATGTGCAGTTGCTGGTACTTTTGTTACATCTGGGGCAGTGCTGCTAATGTGAGTTGGGTGAACTATTTTAAAGAGGTGGATAAAATGCTTTCTCTAACTTTAAACAGCCTTTACAGACTTGTTGCACAGTGTCTTTGGGCAAATGGAGATTGCTCAGTCCTACGCAATTAACTCCCATCTACTTAGAACAGACAGTGGAATCTAGATCAAATTAAGCTCCTTTCCTATGCAAAATGGATGCAGATTCCTTTCTAACATTAAAGCCAACCTACTACTCTAAATGTTGATTTACTCTTACATGGCTATAAGTGTTAGTTTATTTTTACATTGTTTCAAGTAAACTAACATAGAATTGTTTAGATTTTTCAAATAATCTGTCTGTTACTCTGCAGCTCGTGATGTGGTTGCAAAATTGGTTGAAGACAAAATCACCGATCTGAATGATTTCCAGTGGATTTCTCAGCTGAGATACTACTGGGAGGAGAAGGATGTAATAGTGCGAATGATTACAACAGAAGCCAAATATGGTTATGAGTATCTGGGCAATTCTCTACGTCTGGTTATAACCCCACTAACAGATCGATGTTATAGGTAAAGCCATGTTGTCTATGAATAATGTTTTCATTTTCTGGATTGATATATATTTACTTTCATTTGTTATAGTTAATAATAACAGGAAACTCAGCAGCTAAGATGTTCCTGTAGGTTTTCGAGGAAAATCTTATATATCTTCTTTGTCCACATATGGTAAAATATTTACAGCGTATAGGTTTCTACACCAGTAGAGTAATAGTCTCTGTTGTATCCAAGAATATGCTTCTGAAAAAAAGTTGGCAGCTCAGGGTACTGGAACTGTAAAGAACTTTACAGTAGCACCAGTCAATAAATTTCTTTGAAATAAGACATGCAGGTAGGGTATGCCTGCCTGTAAAATAAATGAGGTAATTACAGAGCCCTTCATGGATGTTTGAATGCAGTTAGCTTCCTGTTCCTCTGCTTGCTTGCAAGAGGTTGAAATGGAAATACATCATTCCCCAAGGTTGAAGTATTCAAGGGCATTTGTTATTTCCCTTCTGGTGAGCCCTGAAGACGCAGGTCACCTCAGCAGGTAATTTTAGGTCTAAGGTTTAAAGAGCTTTCTCTACAGTATCTCCAGGCAAATATATGGTGAGGCTATAAAGATCTGACTTCAGCACTGAGCTGTGAATTCACCATCGTGTAGAAGGCACTTGTAGTAAAGTGCCTGTGCTAATGCCTATGCTGGCAAACGCTTAATCTTGTGGCATTCACAGCGGTGTAGAAAGAGCCACGTGGCTTGGACATTAGCTGTAAACTGGAGTTGTCATTGGTATTATCTCAATCTAAATGAAGACTATGCAGTCAGCCGTGCCAGATGTAGTTTCAGTGCAAGCAATGAGCAAGCAGACTCTACTCAGCAGAACTTAACAACTGCTTTTGGTGGGAAACCCATTGAATAAGGCTTTTGTGAAATAATCAGATCACTCCAGTGTTAACAGGGATCTCATTTTTTGGTATGAAAATCACTTGGAGAGCAATGGGATTTCCAGGTTTATGAAACAACCTTTATGCTTTCTCAATCATTGCTAAAGATTGACTTTATAAACATTTATAAAGCCAGTTTCAAGTTCTTATCATGAGGAGTGCCACTTGATGAAAACGTGTGGTTTTGCAAATTCTGCCATTTTGCTTATGGCACTGTGCATTTGCTTGTGTAATTGAGGATATACAGAGTGGATGCATCTAGTAAAAAGCCTTGACATTCCATGTAGGCCAAGCGGGTGCATGTGAGCTTCCAGAATTNGTATGCCCATGCCTGTTTCTATGGGGGAGCCAAAAACTGACACAGCACTCCAGACGTGGTGTTAACAGTGCTGACTAGAGGGGAAGGATCACCTCCCTTGACCTGCTGGTAGTGTTCTTCCTAATGCAGCTGTTGCTCTCCTTTGCCTCAAGGGCACATTGGTGGCTGATGTTCAACGTGATGTCCCCCAGCATCCAGGTCCTGTTCTGTGGAGCTGCTTTCCAGCTGGTTGGTCACCAGCATGTACTGACACATGGGGTTATTCTTTCCTAGATACAGGACCTTCCCCTTTGTTGAGCTTCACGAGGTTCCTGTCTATCCATTTCTCCCTTCTGTTGAGGTCTCTCTGAATGGCAGCACACCGTAGAGTGGTCTATCAGCCGTGCCTCCCAGTTTTGTGTTATCTGCAGACTTGCTGAGGGTGCACTCTGTCTTGTTGTCTAGGTCATTAATGAAAACTTCATTAATTGTCATTAAACTTTCTCATTTAATAATGAGAAAAGAATTTTAAATGTTTATAGTAAAGTTAGGAGAATCTTAGATTTCTAGTAATTTTATTAATTTACAATTCACTACTAATTTACAGAAGAAATCTAATCCAAATTTACCCAACAGAAAATCTGCTCATCTCCTAGCGTAGAATTTTGTCATTTCTGTTAGGAAGAAAGGTTAGTGGACTTCTGCTTACACTATTTTCAGGCCATAAAACTTTCTGAAGTGTTCACAGTAAAATAAAATGCCAGTATATGAAAGAGAATTTTAAATGTTTGTGTAGTGCCAGGACTTCATTGTTATGTTTTGTTGGAAGGCCTGCCTCCAGTGACTGTACCCGTAGGACCTTAGGAACTGCTAGCTACAACATTACATTAATGCCTGTGTTCTGTTTCTGTGACAGGATTTCTTGGAGAAGAGTAATGTACAAATTGGGGACATTGTTGAGTTAGTGAGAGGAAAGCTGTCCAGTGGAGCCCGGCTGACACTTGGAGCTCTGACTGTCATTGATGTGCACGGTAAATGTGCAGTTGCTGGTACTTTTGTTACATCTGGGGCAGTGCTGCTAATGTGAGTTGGGTGAACTATTTTAAAGAGGTGGATAAAATGCTTTCTCTAACTTTAAACAGCCTTTACAGACTTGTTGCACAGTGTCTTTGGGCAAATGGAGATTGCTCAGTCCTACGCAATTAACTCCCATCTACTTAGAACAGACAGTGGAATCTAGATCAAATTAAGCTCCTTTCCTATGCAAAATGGATGCAGATTCCTTTCTAACATTAAAGCCAACCTACTACTCTAAATGTTGATTTACTCTTACATGGCTATAAGTGTTAGTTTATTTTTACATTGTTTCAAGTAAACTAACATAGAATTGTTTAGATTTTTCAAATAATCTGTCTGTTACTCTGCAGCTCGTGATGTGGTTGCAAAATTGGTTGAAGACAAAATCACCGATCTGAATGATTTCCAGTGGATTTCTCAGCTGAGATACTACTGGGAGGAGAAGGATGTAATAGTGCGAATGATTACAACAGAAGCCAAATATGGTTATGAGTATCTGGGCAATTCTCTACGTCTGGTTATAACCCCACTAACAGATCGATGTTATAGGTAAAGCCATGTTGTCTATGAATAATGTTTTCATTTTCTGGATTGATATATATTTACTTTCATTTGTTATAGTTAATAATAACAGGAAACTCAGCAGCTAAGATGTTCCTGTAGGTTTTCGAGGAAAATCTTATATATCTTCTTTGTCCACATATGGTAAAATATTTACAGCGTATAGGTTTCTACACCAGTAGAGTAATAGTCTCTGTTGTATCCAAGAATATGCTTCTGAAAAAAAGTTGGCAGCTCAGGGTACTGGAACTGTAAAGAACTTTACAGTAGCACCAGTCAATAAATTTCTTTGAAATAAGACATGCAGGTAGGGTATGCCTGCCTGTAAAATAAATGAGGTAATTACAGAGCCCTTCATGGATGTTTGAATGCAGTTAGCTTCCTGTTCCTCTGCTTGCTTGCAAGAGGTTGAAATGGAAATACATCATTCCCCAAGGTTGAAGTATTCAAGGGCATTTGTTATTTCCCTTCTGGTGAGCCCTGAAGACGCAGGTCACCTCAGCAGGTAATTTTAGGTCTAAGGTTTAAAGAGCTTTCTCTACAGTATCTCCAGGCAAATATATGGTGAGGCTATAAAGATCTGACTTCAGCACTGAGCTGTGAATTCACCATCGTGTAGAAGGCACTTGTAGTAAAGTGCCTGTGCTAATGCCTATGCTGGCAAACGCTTAATCTTGTGGCATTCACAGCGGTGTAGAAAGAGCCACGTGGCTTGGACATTAGCTGTAAACTGGAGTTGTCATTGGTATTATCTCAATCTAAATGAAGACTATGCAGTCAGCCGTGCCAGATGTAGTTTCAGTGCAAGCAATGAGCAAGCAGACTCTACTCAGCAGAACTTAACAACTGCTTTTGGTGGGAAACCCATTGAATAAGGCTTTTGTGAAATAATCAGATCACTCCAGTGTTAACAGGGATCTCATTTTTTGGTATGAAAATCACTTGGAGAGCAATGGGATTTCCAGGTTTATGAAACAACCTTTATGCTTTCTCAATCATTGCTAAAGATTGACTTTATAAACATTTATAAAGCCAGTTTCAAGTTCTTATCATGAGGAGTGCCACTTGATGAAAACGTGTGGTTTTGCAAATTCTGCCATTTTGCTTATGGCACTGTGCATTTGCTTGTGTAATTGAGGATATACAGAGTGGATGCATCTAGTAAAAAGCCTTGACATTCCATGTAGGCCAAGCGGGTGCATGTGAGCTTCCAGAATTGGGAATCAGTTATAAGACAATACTGGGGTCTTTTAGGGCAAGCTGTAAAGCCAGTAGGGAATAACTGAATTGTTTCCAGGGGAACCTGTATAGGAAAATACTTACCCAACCCTTCAAAACCAGTCTGCCATTAGATATTACTATTTGTAATGCCTGTGTGCTTGTTTATGTAGGACATTAATGGGTGCCTTGAAATTAAGTCTTGGTGGTGCTCCAGAAGGACCCGCTGGGACTGGCAAAACAGAAACAACAAAAGATCTAGCAAAAGCACTAGCTAAGCAGGTACCAAAATACAAACTTACTTTCTTTGTATTGTTTATGTTTGGATATGTAGATATTTCTTGAAATACTATTCCTAAGCAAGTACTGCTTGTTCTCTCCTTATTCTTTAGTCACAGAAATAGTTGGTAAGAAGCACACATTTAGGACACTGTCTATATGGCATCCTAGTGTTGTAATCCAAAATTAGCAATAATAATCCATTTTAGATGCTAAGAATTTTATAATGGACTTTGTATTAATACTGAGAGATGTCCTCTGTGTGTTTTTTGTTGTAGTGTGTGGTCTTTAATTGCTCTGATGGTCTTGATTACAAGGCAATGGGCAAGTTCTTCAAGGGGCTGGCACAATCTGGTGCATGGTCCTGCTTTGATGAATTCAATAGAATTGAGGTAATGTTTTAACTCACGCAAATAAAATGATAAAGCTTTAATTTAAGACACAAAAAGTTTTAGATTGAGACATGACAGCATTAGTGCCAATTTTCTACTTTTATTTGTGGTGTAGCCTCTTTGTTTCGATAATCGCTGACACAGAAATAGGTACTCAGCTGCCTGCTGTAGGAGCACGTGCCTACCTGTGCCGTGTTGCAGAAGTCTTGTGTTCTGGGTTTTTTAGCTGAATAAATTGTTCCTGTGCAATTTCCTCTTTTGCATGTGATACTCATTTGTTGGGAAAGAACTGTCCTTCTCTTCTCCTTGAGAAATCAAGCTACAGCTGTGTGGCTGTGTTTATCTATGTTCAGCACAAGACAGACAAATCCCAGGGGAGGGATTCCTGTGATGACTAGCTGAGTGTCACTAACTGAGTGACCTGGTTAACTGGCTGTGTAACCAGGCACATCTAGTCCCCTCCTTGGTTTTACTCTGATTTTCTTTTTTTTTTTTTTTAATTTGGTCACTAGTGACTTCGGTTAAGTTTTATTGTTATTTTGATGGAGTTAGATTTAAGTAAATACTAGTAAATTCTTTTCAGTTCTATTTTGTGGGGTTTAGTATCCTTAACATCTTAATTTCTCCATTTGTCTGCAGTAACTTTTTTTTAATTAATTTAAGCATTAGCATTCTCATTTCCAGTATTCTGTTACCTTGATACTTTAAAGCACTGAGGATTGGTGCTAGGCTGCCTTACCCATTTTTACATTTACCCTCAGTTTGGCACATTGACTGAATCAGTCTTTCTGAAGAGCTTAAATTCTTTATGTTTTCTGAGGTGAAAAGAAAGTGCTTTTGGAGGCCTGCAGAGGGAGTTCCTGTCCACCTAACATAGGTATCTACCTTCGGGCACATCTTATTTCCCTGTGGAGGCTTTTAGAAGCCTTTGTTCATCTGTGTTGGTTGAGTAGGGAGTGCTGGCACTAACTTTCAGAGGATCGCTTGAATAGGCAGATAAAATTTAGGTTTAGACACAGGGTGATTTTCACCTGGAGGAATGCAAATATAGCCATCAAAATATATAAACAAAACCATTTTATATTGTCTCCAGGAGTCTTATGTTTTCCAATCTGTTCTGTCTGTATTAGGTTGAAGTATTATCTGTAGTTGCCCAACAAATACTTAGCATCCAGCAAGCTATTATTCGCAAAGTCAAAACATTCATCTTTGAAGGGACAGAAATCTCTCTTAATCCTTCATGTGCTGTGTTTATCACGATGAATCCTGGGTACGCTGGACGGGCAGAACTGCCTGATAATCTGAAGGTAAATCGGGAATCCTGATTTCTTGTACAGCAGGATTTGCAACTTCTGGTGTAGTGTAACAAGAAGAGGAAGGCAGGAATCAAATAATACACTGATAACCCATTCAAGTGTATTTTGCTGTGCTTTTCACTAAGCTTTAATAAGTGTTTAGGATTGTACAAAATACACAGATGAAAGACCTCAGAGTAATCATACTGATACCAGTTCAGAGCGTTAACTGTGCTCTCTCTGAGTGGAAATTTTCCTGGTTTACAATGGCTTGGTGATCCAAATCCCAATTAAAATTTATTATAACTTTGCAAGTGGCTGAGACACTGCAGAGGGACTGATAATGGTCCTAGTCCTTCTAGCTTTGCCATAATTTTTCCCATAACCTTTTACAAGACGTTAGTCACACCATGAGCTAATTTGTCTATTATCAAATTGAGATGAATGACACCTCCCCTTTTCTACTACCATATTCCATAGTCTGAGCTTATATCTTACTTTTTTCTTGCAGGCACTGTTCCGAACAGTTGCCATGATGGTTCCAGATTACACTTTGATTGGAGAAATTTCACTTTATTCAATGGGATTTCTGGACTCTCGGAGGTAAGACATGGAATTTTCCACCTCAGTTGAGTCTGATACACCTCATTCCACTACAAAGCATACATGTGTGTTTGAGGCATACAATTCTGGAAGACTGTCAGTGTTATCCAGAAAGTACTTTCTAATCTCCTGCTTTGTCATCAATTCCCATGAACCATCTCATTTTGATGGCTATGCACCTCTACACAGGATTATTTGGAAAATGGATCATAATATCGAACAGAATTCCTAAATGGCACACACATTCTCTGGCATGACATAATCTACAGTTTTACTTCCTAGGTGTTTTGGTTCATCTTGTCAGCTGATACATCTGATAATCATTGCAGTTACTTTATGTATATAGGTAGTTAAATTATTTTCCTTGCATGGTGAGATATTTTCATTCTACATGTGATATTTTAATATCCACAGTCTTGCCCAGAAAATTGTTGCCACTTACCGCTTGTGCTCTGAGCAGCTATCATCTCAGCATCACTATGATTATGGAATGCGTGCTGTTAAATCTGTCCTGACAGCAGCAGGAAACTTAAAACTGAAGTATCCAACTGAAAACGAGAGCATATTGTTACTTCGGGCTTTGCTGGATGTTAACTTAGCCAAATTCTTAGCACAGGATGTGCCATTGTTTCAGGTAAGCTGTCAGGCCTGTGTGTTTAAGTTTTGTGATGATGAGGTCCATTATAAGAACCTACAGAAACAGGTCATAATCTTAATTTAGAACAGTTTGATCTAGATGCTGCCATATTAGAATCCACGATCTGGATGCACACTGGTTCTGTTAGGGTTATTTTGAAAAACAAACTTTCAGTGGTGCCTTTTAAGTTATTCTATAAAATGTTTTATAAGATATCTTGCTAAAAGTCACTTTGTGCTGTTTCATTCAGGGAAACCATTCTTTGAAGTCTGCATTCTGGCTTTGTGCTGCAAAAGGGATGGGACAGCTAAATTAAGGTCAATTAGAAATTTGAAGCCGGATTGAAAGTGATTAAATTTCTGTTTGTGTGCTTGAATAGAAAATAAGGACTATGTTAAGCTACAAAGCAATCAATATTAAAGATGCAGAAGTTAGGGTACAAGCACACACAGAGTCATTGCTCTGAAATTTCAGAACATGTACCCTTCTATTTAATCACTGAAATTCTTTCTGCCACTTTCATGTCCTTTCGTGTAATACTTTTTGGGGCAAATTTGCAGAAGGTTAAGCTTCCTTTTACAATACCGGTGTGTGTATGAAAATTGCAGGCACCTGTTTATGTCACATGCATACAGAATACTTTCGTGGCTACAGTTTGCCTACAAGTTACTTTTGTCCAGCTGAGGACACTTCCTCCTAAGCTCCTGTCATCTGTATGAGTATTGGTTTACTTGTAGATTTTTATGCTTTTGGAATTTTCCCTTTTTGTAATCTTGTCCTGATTTGCCCAAACCACAGCAAATCTGTGTTTAAATAGTGTTCTATTCTGTCTTGCCTTAACAGGGCATCATATCTGACCTGTTTCCTGGAGTCGTTCTTCCTGCACCAGACTATGGCCTGTTTGTCAAGGCACTAACTGAAAATATTAAAAAAATGGATCTTCAACCAGTTCCATGGTTCATTGGAAAAATTATTCAGGTTTATTTTCATATAATTCTGGGGAAGAAAAGTGTGAGAGCAGAAACATTCTTCATTCATTGACTGTGTCATGAATCAATAGCTAATAGTTTCCATGATCAATTAATAGAATGTTACAAACAGCCTGTTTTTACTAAGAAAGAATCACAGAGTAAAAGCCTGCTTTGCTCACAGTCATTTTTTAATTCAGCCAGCCTGTGAAGGGGCTAACATGTGCAGACACATCGTAGGTCTTATGGTTCAGGACGGAGTCTGTTACTAGCTGAGGCAGTGTATCCTAGTTAACAGAACTCTGGTCTGGGAATCTGTCCCTCTTCCCAGTTCTGCTCATAGTCTCCTGGAGAAGTCTTGGAAGAGGTGACATTTCTCACTCTTGCTTATGCTTTACCTCCAGCTCTGTGTTCCCATTGTCTCCCATTTACTAGTATTAGTGACCTTTTAAAGAAGGCTTAACTTTTTTTTCTTGTGAGTAGTGCAGCCAAGTGACAGTGTAATCGCAAGGGCAAAAATGCGTGTCCTGGGGCAGGATCATGAGGGGCCCCTCCAACAGCGGTTCAGACTTTATGGCTCATGTTCAGGCTTGGTTTATGCTGCTTTGCAAACCATGCTTTATCTTTGATTTAAATAGGAGCAGTATTAACTGGTTAGGAATTTAAGATAAACCAGAAAATATCAGCCTTAACCTGGGTTAAAAAAAAAGTAATCTTAAGCATTTTTCCTACAGGTCAGTTTGACTTGAGTTCTGACAAGATCTTGTGGGGTAACTGAAGAAGTTACCACTCCTGCAGTCCACAGTTAGCCTCTGTGGGACCAGCCGTATGACAGATCCTCAGCTGTAGTTTCAGTCCCTTTGTGTTAGCTTCATCAGTAACCATTTGATTTCAGTTTCGGCTTTTACACTGGGCTGTGATCTGCAGTGTCTGGTCGATGCGCTCACACCCTGTACAATGATGCTGTTACAGTTGACATTTAGCAAGGAGAAGGATGTCTGGGGGCAATGACCTCTTAAACTGTGTCAGTGACAATTGCCACAGTAATATGCCTGCCTTCTGATTTGGGTTAATGCTTCGGTTAGCCTTAATAGCGTGCAGATACTTGGCTGCTATTTTGTGCTGTCGCATCTGAGTGCAGGAGAGATACCTCTAGCTTCATACGCATAACGCTTGCTTTTGTGCCATGTTAGAGTCAGTCTCTTGTCACTGATACAGATATACGAAATGATGCTGGTGCGCCATGGTTTCATGATTGTTGGAGATCCTTTGAGTGGGAAGACCTGTGCGTACAAAGTGCTAGCTGGAGCCCTTGGTGACTTGTGCGCAGGTAAAGTTGTTCTGCCACAACCTTCTCATTAAATGAAGTTAATTCTATGACTGATGTTTTCCCCTTGCAGAGATATGCCTAGGTTGTTAATTGTCCTATATTCTGCTTTCTCAACTCGAAAGTTTCTATTCATTGAACTCTTTTTGTCTAGTATATTTGTCTGGAGGTATTTTTGTCTTCATTTACTGGAATAGTAAAACATAGTAGCTCCCATAAACATATAAAATCTATTCTGCTCTGCTTTTTTTTTCCCCCATGTGCTTTTGCATGTAGGATTTTGTACTTGTACAAGCAAAAGAATTTCTTATTTACTGCTGCCTAGCTGCCAAATGCCTGGGGTTTCTTTGCCTTGGGTAGCTAAAGGAATCTCCTTGTTCTGTACTTAAGTTGTTGAGTGAAACTAACCTATCAAATTCTCAAGTTCATCTATTTGTCTTTTTACACAGCAAAATCCATGGATGAGTTTGCTGTTGAATACAAAGTTATTAATCCCAAAGCAATTACTATGGGACAGTTGTATGGCAGCTTTGATCCTGTAAGCCATGAGTGGACAGATGGAGTTCTAGCAAATGCCTTCAGGGAACAAGCATCTTCTACCACAGATGATCGGAAGTGGATTATTTTTGATGGTCCTGTGGATGCAGTTTGGATAGAGAACATGAACACCGTGCTGGATGATAATAAAAAGGTAGCCTAATTTTAGCCAGTAAGCTTGGCAAAATGCATACTTCAATATGCATATTTTATTTTAGTAGTAGCAATATTGTTACCATTTTAGTCAAAGGAGGTGTGAGACTCAGCAAAGGCTGATGTGCTTAAAAGCATTGCTTTCTTCCCCTATTCTATGAGTGGGTTGAGTAGATGACATTAAGCTGTTACTTCTCCCTAGAAGCCTTGGCTTGCTCCTGCTTTATTGAAATGAAGTTGCTGACTGAGGCTTTTTTTATTGACCTTTTTTTGAAACTGAAATACATAAACTCAATTCTGTAACTGAAGACTGAACTTGCTTAAATTACTTAGAGAATAAATTAATTTTAAAAATGCTGCGGGTCATAACTGCTTTTCCTTGCAGAATTATTTAAAGATAAAGCATTGTTCTCTGTGTCTCTGCAAGTCATTACAGTAACACGTGAAAAAGTTGAGACAAGGTCAGGGAATATCATGTGTTGTGAGGATACGAATGAGTGAATGAGGAGTGACACTAAGTAGAATGTTCAGTGATTTTGTAACAGGCACTGCTTTGACTGAATAATCAGCACTGACATGACTAGATCATGTTTACGTGATGCTCTTCTTCTAGCTATGCTTAATGAGTGGTGAAATAATTCAGATGAATTCAAAAATGAGTTTAATTTTTGAGCCAGCAGACTTAGAGGAAGCATCTCCAGCAACTGTCAGCAGGTAATGTGAAAGCATTCAAACCTGAACTGTCCCACCTTGCACATCTATTCCTGTACCACAGTTGTTTGTTCTTCCCAGGTGTGGTATGATCTATATGGACTCGCAACAGTTAGGTTGGAAGCCACTGAAGGATTCCTACATGAAAACACTGCCTCCAAACCTGCAGGAAGAACACCGAGAGCTGGTGCGAGACTTAATTTTTTACATAGGTCTATTTTAGAAGCTTAAATTTAAGGTGATGTTCACAGTTTTCCCACCTGAAGGCAGGCATACAGAGTCAAAACTTTTTGAAGTACTTTCATGATTTAGAAGGTACCAGATCTCCTAGAGGCTGTTGTAAATTATTTTGTACTGGTGCATGTCAAATGTTGTTGCAAGGAAAGTGCCTGACAGCTGGAGATGCCATGAGAAATGCGGGAAGAACTGGAAGACTCAAAATGTTTTGAACACATCCTTCTTCTGTCTAAAACATCTAGAATTTAGCTTGAGAAATACTTATAATAATATTATCATTAGCAGTTTGATCTTCAAAGCCTTAGTCACCTCATGAATCCTTGCTAAATAGTCTTTTGTGTACTGGATTGCTTGCATGCATGAGAGCTCTTTGTGTTTTATATCTTCAGTGTAGACGCAAATAAAAGTAGGTGTTGGTTGGAATCAACTTTTAATCTTATCAAAATTAAAATTCCCTGTTATTGGGCATTAAAATCTAGTAGAAGAATCAGAATAAGATCTGTCCAAAATCAGATTGGAACTGGAAAAAACTTTGATTTCTGTGATTTGTCAAACCCAAGACCCCCTCTGAGTTTTTGCAGAAAATGGGGACCAAATTCAAAAGAAGTACCAGGACTAGAAGAGCTCTTTATTGACAGTTTTGTTAGTTCATCAAAGCAAAATAATTATTCCTTATCCAGTGGATAGTTTGACCCTTTAGTGTGTCTTGTTGAGTACTACTCCCTGGGAAAAGGCTAGGTCATGATTCCTCTCCTGTTGTCCTGCTTGAGTTCATGGAGCAGATACCACCAGCCATGGTCAGTGTCTATCTGCATGCTGTGGCACTCCTGCAGGTACTAGTCAGTTCCAGCTTTCTGGAATTTCTTCTGTGGCACATTATCTGTGCTGGGTCTTCAGTAGAGGCCTGTCCTTTTTAAGGGACAATGAAACCCTTATCTTTGTTTCCGTTGGAATAATTTTGTTGTTGCCTAAGCAAAGCAGTGGTCTCCCTAGGCTGAGCTACTGCTCTGCTGTCTGGATTAGTAGCTGGGTAACAAATTTCTGCTGAAAAGTCCCTGTGCTAAAAGCAACTTGTTTCCACCATCAAATAATGATGGTGTGACTTTGTGATTGCTTAAGTACTGCCTCACACAGGTCCTTTCCTGATCTTCCCCCTTCCTTCTGCCAACTTGGAGAATTTCTGATGCCTTATGTTTTATTGAGAGAGCATTGAGAGACAGTGGGAAATGTGGCAACTCCTGCATTTTTTTAAAGCCTTTCCTTTTGTTCTGGCAGGTCCGTGACTTGTTTATGTGGCTAGTCCAGCCCTGTTTAGAGTTTATTCACCTTCATTGCAAAGCCATTGTACAAACATCCTCTATTCATCTGAGTTACAGCTTGATGAAACTCTATACTTGTCTGCTTGGTAAGTACCCTAAGCCTTATTCTTTGTGTTTCAATGTTTAATTTTTTTCCTACTGTGTCCCAGGACAAGGTACAAGTTATCAGATGCAAGGGAATACCAAAGGAATTCCTTATTGTTGAGTTCATACAACACAAGTCCTTTCTTCTCATTGATCAGTATTAATAATAGTTCTTTAGCATACAGAGCTTTCACATTTGGACACTGGTGTCATTACAAAACTGAATGTGATCTTATGAGTGTATTCCATATGTTTTGCTTTCTGTTTGCTAGTATCTGAAGAAAAGAATTAGGACCCTTTGTAAATATTTTTTCTTCTCATTTATTTTTATTTGTAAATGGTATTTTATACAGACAAGATCCTCACTCTGTAGATTGGTTTTGTTCCACTGAAGACAATTCTCTAAGTTTGTCTCATAATACTTTTGCAAAAATGCATTTTGAATTGGTATTTATGATTATTATCGGCATTTAACTAAAATTCAAAATATGTGTTTTAGATGAAATAAAGCAATCCGAGGAAGAAGAGAAGGAAAGCATGTCTAGTCAGCATATCAGCTTATGGCTGCAGGGGCTTTTCCTTTTTGCTTTGGTTTGGACAGTTGGTGGGATTATCGATGCAGACAGCAGAAAGAAATTTGATTTGTTTTACCGCAACTTACTAATGGGAATGAATGATGAAAACCCACGCCCTAAAAGTGTGAAGCTTACCAGGAGCAATATCTTCCCAGAAAAAGGTGCTTCTTCATAACTGTACTGGCCTGGCCTTTTATAAAGCAATGAGAACTGTGCACTTTAAGGGAGAACAGAGTGCCTGGCAGATGTTAAGTTTGCAGCAGAGCCACCATCTGCTAAGCCTTGGGCTGCACAGTTGGGTGCTCTTTCCTGGCTCTTTTAACCAGGAGTAACATATGCCTCATGTTGTATTCAAACAATGTAGCTGAATCTGACCTAAAATAATTTGGTGATGATAATGGGGAGGTGGTGGGGGTGGTGGTGAGGTGGGGTGGCTAGCTCATGTGCTAGAAAGCCTTCATTATCTCAGTACTGGACATCTCACACTAAAATGATGGAAGTTTATTTTTATTCTTTAATCAGCAGGTTTTCCTATGTTGTGTTTTTCAATTAACAGGGAGTGTTTATGACTTCTATTTTTACAAGCATGTTAGTGGGCAGTGGAACACGTGGACAGAGTACATCACAAAAGAAGAGCAAGTTATCTCCCCAGAGGCTAAGGTTCCCATTGATATCTTTCATTATAGAATACAATTATTTGACAAAAATGATTTAGCGGCATAAATCAACTACCTTAGCTAGCTCTGATTCTACTGTATTTTAGGTTGTTTAATGTTTGATCTGCAACATTTCATTAATCTCTGTAGGCTTCTTTTCATGCTTATGTCTTAATTCTGGTACCGTCAAATTTGAAAGTTCAGCACTGCAGGTGAACATGGAGCCCTGAGGTTGGCTGGTGGTTAAAATTTTGGGTTCTGCTTTAATCTCTGTAATAGCATCCAATGTTTTTCCATGGTGGGAAAAAGCCAAAGCCTGAATTTCCGTTCCTTCATTTTTGTTTTCTGTGGTTGATATAATGATATTACAGTACAAGTTAATCACAGAGAGCAAGCAAATAGACTTACTACTTCTCTGGGATATGGAGAGCAGTACTGAGAGTCCTGGATCCCCTCCATTTCCAAATAGGGGCACTCACATTTTGATGGCAGCTGTGAACTGAAGGGAGGTGTAGCACAGCAGAGGTCTGCAAAAAGTATCTATTCTGCAGATGAATTTTCAAGATAACTTAAGTGATGTTTGTTCAGCTTTTCATTCCATTGTAGTTGCAACTGTCATGTCTATTAAGTATATGAGAGATGTAAGATTACATTTCATTCTACTGTCTAAAATCTTTTCTTGATATCTAGTGCACAGCTGCTAATGATCAGTGGAAGATGAGGGAGAGAAGAAAGATTTCATAGGACTTTTCCTTTCCCTTTGTACAGTAGGGGAACAGAATTAAGCTGTACTTAACTCTGCAGTTTTCCTTCCAGGCTTTATATAGTGTCTGTGAACCATAATATAGATAATGCTAATTGTGCTGGTTACTGTATAAACACTGAACAAGAAGTGGGGACGTGCTATCTACCAGAATCTTGTTATAGCCTAGGTTTTCAGAGAAAAGAATCTTTAAAAAATGCAATTGTGCTATAGGCTTCCTGTAATTGCTTGCAAATATTCGTGTTGATTAATGTATTAGATGTTTGATTTTCACGTGCTATTTTACTTTCCTGTGTAACAGGTATCTGAGCTGATCATTCCAACAATGGAAACAGCCAGACAAATGTTTTTTCTTAAAACATATGTGGACCATAATGTCCCTTTGCTTTTTGTGGGTCCCACTGGCACTGGAAAATCAGCTATAACAAACAATTTTCTACTACAACTTCCAAAGCAAAAATACATCCCAAGCTTCATCAATTTCTCTGCAAGAACCTCTGCTAACCAAACCCAGGACATTATTATGTCCAAGCTGGATAGAAGAAGAAAGGGATTATTTGGACCTCCTTTGGGGAAAAAAGCTATAATATTTGTGGGTAAGAGTTTTTATATCATTTTAATTCTGGCTTTAGGCAAAGGAAGTGATTCACTGAGGTTAGCAATTTTGGATTGCCTCAGTGCTCTTTAGTTTTTTTCAGGCATCCAAAGAAGGATTAGCACTGCCCCCTGCTGAAAGGTGTCTATCTTTTTAAGTGGCGGTTGTCTTCACAATAGTCCAGTGTTGCAGTGTGACAAAATAAAATAAAACAAAATCACCAACCACACTAAATAAAACCATCACCCCTAAGTATGCCTGTGAAGTATAATGTCACTTGATTCAGGTTAGTTTAATGGGAAGCAAGAATAACAAGACACAACCTTTTTCTACCTCTAGTTCAGTTATTTTTTCTTCTTAGCTTTGAAAGAAAACTGTAATTCCAAAACACTGAGGTTTTTTTATTCGATGTCTATATTCTCCATAGATGACCTAAACATGCCTGCAAAGGAAGTGTATGGAGCCCAGCCACCTATTGAGCTTCTCAGACAATGGATTGATCATGGTCACTGGTATGACAAGAAAGATACATCCAAGATTAATATCATAGATGTGCTGCTTGTTTCAGCTATGGGTCCACCTGGGGGAGGCAGGAATGATATTACAGGTAGGAAATACATTACTATGGCAAGTAGTTATCTAATTGACTGAAGTTAAGAGGCAAGTTCAGTTTTGATCTGATGACAAATTCTACATTTCCCTATTACTTGTAAACCTACAGATACATTCACTGCCCGGGTCATTCCAAATAGAAGTCTGTATGCTCAAGGTCAAATCTGTACCGGTTCCAAGGGGAGTTTAATCAACATTAGAAACAATGTTTTTAATATTGATTAAACTATGAATGATGAAAATAATTTTAAAATTAGAGAATTGGACGCTTTTCCCATTTTCTATTCTTTGGAAAAGGGAGGGAATACATCTTCTTGCCAAGTCTTTCTGGCAATTCTCTTCTGAAATTGTATCTCCTGCTGCTAAGATAGGCTGCCTGCAATTACTTACAAACGTGTTGCCTGCAAGTCCATGATTCCTGTCATATCACCATAAGGGAGGTATATTTTCTAATGGAAAAAATTATGTCAGTAAAAGCCCCAATGTAGCTATAGCTACACTGTTATAAGACACTTTATGCTACTTTGCCTCAGTTAAACACTCTGATACAGGTATAAGTGTAGGTGCTCTGAGGAGGCTTTATTGAGATAACTATTCTGATACAGCTACATTTGCAAAATTTACTAGTGTGTAGACTGAATTTTTTTAGATTGAAGACGATAACAAGATACTTGATTTTGTAAATTTTTACTGTGTTATATCACAATCAACATGGCTAATGTGAGATGAAATTTAAATTTGGGTAATAGTGGCCTTGTTGTAATGGAGATTCATGTTTTTCATATTAAAAACAGTTACCCTAAGTGAAATACTGATACAAAATATAAACCAGTTTATATTTCTTTTGCATCACTGCTGGGGCAGAAATTTGCCAGAAACAAAATCATGGAGCTGGAGCCAGATTCAAATATTGTTGTTTGAGTGACAGTCAATCCTAGAATATGCTAGCTGAAAGGTGGAAGAATGTTTGGACATTCGTAAATCTCTCTGCATATCTTTGTGTTTATTACAGGACGCTTCACAAGGCACTTGAATATTGTATCTATCTGTTCTTTTGATGATGACATATTAACCAAGATTTTTACTGCAGTTGCTGATTGGCACTTCAGCAAAGGCTTTGAGCCTGTGTTTCTAAGGTAATGTGATATATTTCCTGTAACGTCTTTGTCATCTTTTCTCATGGGATTTATCTGCAGAAGTTAAAATTGTATCTCTTTTCCTTCTTAAGGCTGGGTAAGATAATGGTCCAAGCAACAATGGTGATTTATAAAATGGCAGTTGATAATTTTCTCCCAACTCCTTCAAAATCCCACTATGTCTTTAATCTACGGGATTTCTCCAGGGTTATTAAAGGAGTGCTGCTCTGTCCACACACTCATTTGCAAGTAAGTTGCAGTTTAATCATGTTGCTGTAAGAAAGAACAATGGGAAAAGTAAATAATTTTTATAATATCAGTAAGTAAACATCTCGAAATATATGAACTGTGATTTCAATAGATTTACAAGGTTTAAAATCAGGATAGTCCCTGAACACCTTGTTATGTATTTTCAGTCTGTCTCTGAAGGAGACTCCTGCCATTTTTGTTAGTATTCTTCACGTGTATTACAGTTGGGCCCAGACATCCAAGGCCCATCTTTTAAGGCCTGTACATCAAGTCAGACAGTCCCTTCTCTTGAACTTGCAAACTAAGTATACAAAAGAAACAAACGTAGGAAAAGAGTCAGTATCCCTCTTTTACAGATTGTAAGCTCTTCAGTGAACAAGATGGAATGATTCAGCCAAGTTTGCCTGTTGTCACAAACTACAAATGAATGCTGATAGATATATGTGATTTTCATCCTTCTACTTTTTTCATTTGTTTTCAGTAAAATGTCACATTAAAGGAGTATTAAAAGTTTTATTTCTGTTGAGGGGTATGTTTTTGTTGCAGAAACAGAACAAAACAGCTACAAGGTATTTAGGGAAAGTCTTACCCAGAAACACTTCTGAGCAGGGCTTGGGTTAGCCATATCTTTGAGCCATATCTTTGAAAGATTTATTCTTTACTTTATGTTGGAAGGGTGGGGAGATTTGATAGCGTAGAGAAAAATGCTTTGACATAAGAGTCCCAGTTTGTATTGGCAGGAAGGACAGGATGGTAACTAGGTGAGGAAGCCAGTTAAGTTAGCAGATGCTGAGCCATGTGCTGAATGGCTTGGAATTTAGATTCCCACTGAGCTTAGTACAAGATATAGCAGGGTCCAGATGGACACTTTTATGTTTTTGTTTTTAAAGAAATCCTGCCTGAGCTATATTTACCCGCTTTCTTATATTTACATTTTTCAGGATGGAGATAAACTGATCAGACTCTGGATTCATGAGGTTTACCGAGTTTTCTATGATCGCTTAGTTGATGAGGAGGACAGGAAGCTATTCTTTCAGATGGTACAAGAGACAACATCAAATGGCTTCAAGCAGAGCTTTAATAAGGTATTTTTGTGTAATGTGCTGGGACCAAGGATGAGACTGATGCATTTTCAGAAATACTTAGACATTGAGATTACATTAGTATTGGACACATTTTGAATTACTTCAATCAGTGCAATTAAAAAGTATGGATGCTCCTCTATTCAGTATTGAGTATTATACATATTCTCAGTCAAGTTGTTACAAATTACTTCATATCAGAATGATTCATAACTTCAAAAGGATTCTGTGTTGGTATAGAGGACTATCTGGAATAAATGTCTTAATATTTATCTGTGCTTTTGCTTAAGTTAATATTTGGATGAGCCAATGGGAGTAGTGGGTCCTTTTCTGAGAAGCCTTTTGGGAACTTGTCCTATATTTGACAGCAAAATCTCTCTGTGAAGTATGCATATGTAGAAACTTGTATGTCAACCTACAGCATATTTCCCACTTAAGTGGTTTTTTGTGGTGGTCTTTTTTTTTTTTCCAGACTAAGGTTATAACTAGAATAACTGGAAAGCAGTGCTTCCCACAGTATAATTACTATGTAGATAAGAATTATTATGACTTTAAGGAAAATAATTTCCTAGTAGTTTGAATTATCTGTTAATTCTTGTCTTTTCTCTAGGTGCTGAGTCATCTCTCACCTACTGGAGAAATCTCTGACAATGATGTTCGCAGCCTGTTCTTTGGAGACTATCTGAAGCCAGACAGTAATGTGAAAGTGTATGATGAAATCACAGACTTAAAGCAACTGACAAGCGTGATGGAATACTACCTTGAGGAATACAACAATATCAGCAAAGCACCGATGTCCTTAGTCATGTTCAAATTTGCTATTGAGCACATCTCAAGGATATGCAGGGTGTTGAAACAGGATAATGGACATCTGTTGTTGGTGGGGGTTGGCGGGAGTGGTCGCCAAAGTGCTACCAAGCTAGCCACCTACATGAATACCTTTGAACTCTTTCAAATTGAAATTACGAAGTCATACAGCCTCAATGAATGGAAAGAAGATATTAAACGAGTCATGTTGAAAGCAGGTGTTGGTAACAAGAATGTATCCTTTTTGTTCTGTGATAATCAAATAAAGGATGAAGCATTTGTAGAAGATATCAACATGCTTTTAAATACCGGTGATGTGCCTAATATCTTTGCAACAGATGAGAAAGCTGAAATTGTTGAGAAAATGCAAGGTGCAGCAAGGATAGAGAACAGGAAAATTGAAGCCACTCCCCTTGCTATGTACAATTTCTTTATTGAAAGGGTGAAGAAAAATTTGCATATTGTCTTAGGTCTGTATACAGTGTGTTATATCTTAGAATGTTTTTTTGTAGGCTTAGGGTTTTTTTCTGCTTCCTAACTGCTAACAAACTTAGGTAACAATTGTGATTTTGTTTTCTAGCCATGAGTCCTATTGGAGATGCATTTCGGAATCGATTACGGATGTTCCCTTCACTGATAAACTGCTGCACCATTGATTGGTTCCAAACCTGGCCCACAGATGCTTTGGAAATGGTTGCTAACAAGTTTTTAGAGGATGTTGAACTCGAAGATGACATTAGAAAAGAGTATGAGCTTATCTGTCAAGAAACATATGAAGCAAATATTTGTTCTCCTTCCCCTTGCACCCCCAACATAGATGATCAGAAAACTGTCCTTATAGATGGACAAAGCTAAGCCAACTCTGGGATTTCAGTGCAAGTCGAAGATACCTAGATGTGTGTATCTGATGTTTCTGAAAATCAGGCCACTCCTCAAAAGGAGTCTAAAGTATTTCTTATAATGTGGAAAAAACAATTCTGCCTTCACTAACACTAATATAATTTCATAAGCTTAGAGAAATTCCATCATAATTAACATAAAGACAGGTTGTATTTTCATAGTAATGTGGAAAAATTTTCTCTAGGGTTGTGTCAATGTGCAAATATTTCCAAGAAAGTGTGAGAGAGCTCTCCATCAGCTATTACACTACGCTGCGAAGACACAACTATGTGACACCAACTTCGTACCTAGAATTGATTCTTACCTTTAAGACTCTGCTGAATACCAAAAGGCAAGAAGTTGACATGATGAGAACTCGTTATCTTATGGGACTGCAAAAACTTGATTTTGCATCTTCCCAAGTAAGTTTCAGATGAAAACACTGAATATGTGCCATATTCATACTTTAGTATGGCATCTGTATAGGCTGATTAAAAGTTACAAAAATGCAGCTTACTGAATTCCCTCTTCAGTATATTCATGATGCTACTGGTAATTTTCTGTAGAAAGCTAGCAGGAAAAGTTAGATTACTGCTTAGCTATTTTAAGAAATTGTGATATGCAAGGTTGGATTATAGGACTGAAGAGAAAGCTAAATTAAATTGGTGGTACTCATTAAAAGTTGAAGGAACAGACCTTACAAATTTCATTATTTTCTCAAAACCTCCTATGGAAAATCCGTGCCTCAGCATCCTAGCGTCCTTTGCAAAACAGAGAAGTTGAAGAATGTTATAAGACAATAATAAAAGTTAATTCGTGAGTAGATTCCCAGGAGGAAATTGATCAGGTTTCAGGTAAGTAATTTCTTTTTTTAACCCATGTGATCCAGGGATTAATCTTTCCAAGATGCAAAGTAAAAAGGCTTCCAGATACTTGCTAGATGAAGAAGAACATCCAGATTGCAGCTGTTGCTGTTGCTAATTCTGTGTTTCCTTCCAAATTTCATTTGGATTTTGTTTTCTACCTATGCAATAAAGGATTACTTTACTAAAGGAGTTCCATAAACTGAAACTGACTGTGAGGAAAACATTAGAATTAATCAATTTATTTCTCATTATTGAAATTAAGTGGATCATAAAAAGCAAGTGTATTGCACGGATGATAAAAAAATCCTTCTAAAAAATCTACTAATTAGATAAACCAGCTCTTGGTAAAAATAGGCTAGGGAACTATTTTAATAATTATTTAGATCAAGTATCCCTTTTTAGATTGTATTAATATAGTGTCTTCTGATCTTTCTTCCCAAGACATCAAGATGTGAAATGCATGCAACGTTTACAGAAATTTTTTGATTTCCTGTTATGTTCATCAGGTTGCAGAGATGCAGAAAGAACTGACTGCCCTTCAGCCTGAACTCATTCAAACTTCTGCAGAAACAGACAAAATGATGATCCAGATTGAAAAGGAAACAACTGAAGTAGATGCAAAAAAGGAACTGGTGTCAGCAGATGAAAAAGAGGCTAATGAAGCAGCAGCTGTTGCTAAAGCTATTAAGGTAGTGTACAAGGGCTTGAGCCTGGAGCATAATGGGTTCCAAGACTTTCCAAGTAAATGGGAGTTGTGATGATGTGTTAATGGTATGATCCAAGCTCTTAAAGTAACAAAATTGCAAGAGGTGATGAATGAGATGTTCCTAATACAAAAAAAAGTTAAGTTTTGGCTGTTTGGAGTATGACTGTATCTCACAGTACTGTATAGCTTCCCTTTCCAGTTCACATCCCAAAAGCCATACAGCTCTTATTTCTGTACTAATATATTCTCCATCTCAACAGATTAAATAATGAGGTTATGCTGTTTTCAGGCCCAAAGACAGTTCATTTAGAATTAGCTGAGGTAATTTGGCATAGCGCTGCATGGAGCCCTATTAGGCATAACCGAAGAGATACTGCCATAGCAGACATCTGTTACACAGAATTTCCCGTGGGAAGCTGCAGGATTCCTCAATAATTTTTTTTTTTTTGGTAACTAGTTGGAAATGTCAGTAATAGATAAGATAGATAATTAGACAGATGCATAGATCTGAGTACATGATAAAGAATTTAAGCTACACAGGATATATTTTTACCTGATCAGCACTGTCAGATTTAACTAAGAACAACTGTGCCTAAACTGTATTTTAATTCTCCTTGTCAGAGAGACTTTGTACTTGAAAGCTTGTCTGGCTTTTTCAGCTACCAGTTCAGCTTATGGAAGTCACTAATTTCTCTACAAACCCTCCCTCTTTAAAATGCTCAGACAAATTGTGAAAGTAGTTCTTGTTACAAGAAACACACTGTTGTGAAGAGTCTTTTTATTACGTACTCAGAAGCAGAGAAGGTTCTCTGCGTCTGTGGTGGAGTGGGGCAATGAGGTTGCAGACCTGGCATTTTATGAAGATTTACAGGCTTCTACCCAATATCTTAACAGGACGAATGCGAAGGAGATCTTGCGGAGGCCATGCCAGCTTTGGAGGCAGCACTTGCAGCTCTGGATACCCTGAATCCTTCAGATATCTCTCTTGTCAAATCCATGCAGAATCCACCTGGTCCTGTTAAGCTCGTCATGGAGAGTATCTGTGTCATGAAGGGAACTAAACCAGAGAGAAAGCCTGATCCAAGTGGCAGTGGTAATGATGTGGTGTTTGTTGTCCCTTGCCCGAGGAATGCTCGGCGCGCTTCTGTGTTGTACTAGTGAGGTGCTTCTGGCGTGAATGCAGCCATGTGCACTAAAAGTACGTTTTGCAAGCAATGACTTAAACTATGCTGAAGAGCCTAGAGTTGCTTTTGCCATTGTAACAGGTTGCACTTGCACTGTTGTACAAGCTTTGTAAATGTGATCCCAGTCACCAGCACAAAGTCATCTCTTCAACTTGCTCAATCTTGAGATGTGCATTGCCTTGAGGAATGCACAGAGCTGGAGATGTGCTGTGCACCATTCACCTGTATTTTCCCCCTAATCCCCGCTACCAAGCTCTGTCAGTTATACTGGCAGACAGAATTCTAGCTATAGCCCTGCCATAGGTGATTAACAAGTTCTTTCTGTGTGGGTTATGTTGTTGTAGTGGGATTGCACAGGATTTGTGAGGCAGGAAAGAGACCTTTTTCTTTCACTTTCCTTCTACCTTATGCCTCCAGAGTTCAACCCTTTATAACTGAAAATAAGAATTCTATAAATGTCTTTCATCTAAAACTGTTATGTAGATTAGAAAGGAAGGCTTTCACATAGTTGCTGATTTATCTAATAAATTATGCTAAGAAAGACTTAAGAAAAGTATGCTAAGAAAGACTTATTTTGCTTGATTGATTTAGAATTAATATCTAATTAATAAATATGACATAGGTTAGTGATGCTGAAGTTCCTGTCTGAATTTCTTTAGGTAATGACTTTCTCAAACTAGTTAACAGTGGATGCACAGTAAAATTCTGTTGCAAAATTCTTGATGTTAATTCTTCGTGTTATGTTTCAAGTATTTTTTCAGTTTGAACATGCATGTTTTAAGCCTGATTTCAGTATTATTTGCAATATAGGTAAAATGCTAGAAGACTACTGGGGGCCATCTAGAAAAATTCTTGGAGATCTGAAATTTCTTGAGAGCTTAAAGATGTATGACAAGGATAATATTCCTCCTGCTATAATGAAGAGAATTAGAGAGAGGTTTATTGATCATCCAGATTTTCAGCCAGCTGTCATAAAAAATGTCTCATCTGCCTGTGAAGGATTATGCAAGTGGGTGCGAGCCATGGAGGTATATGACCGTGTTGCAAAAGTGGTTGCCCCAAAGCGTGAACGATTGAGAGATGCAGAAGGATTACTGGACGTTCAAATGCAGAAGCTAAAAACAAAACAAGCAGAACTTAAGGAGGTAGTCGATCGCCTCCAAGCTTTGAATGATGAGTTTGACAACATGAATGACCGGAAGAGAGAATTAGAAAATAATATTGAACTCTGTTCACAAAAGCTTGTGAGAGCTGAACAGCTAATTAGTGGTCTTGGTGGAGAGAAAGAAAGGTGGACAGAAGCTGCACGATTATTAGGAATCCGGTACATAGACCTTATAGGAGATGTGTTATTATCATCAGGAACTGTGGCTTATTTGGGAGCCTTTACTGTAGATTACCGCCTAAAATGTCAAAAGCAATGGCAGGTCCTCTGCAATGAAAAGAATATACCGTGCTCCAGTGATTTTAGCTTAAGTAATACATTAGGGGATCCAGTCAAAATCCGTGCATGGCAGATTGCTGGATTGCCAATTGATTCTTTTTCCATTGACAATGGCATAATTGTTTCTAACTCAAGAAGATGGGCTTTAATGATAGATCCTCAAAGGCAAGCTAACAAGTGGGTAAAAAATATGGAGAAAACTAACAGGCTGTCAGTTATCAAATTATCTGACACACATTATGTGAGGACATTAGAAAATGCTATTCAGCTTGGAACACCAGTCTTGCTAGAAAATATTGGTGAAGAACTAGATGCTTTCATAGAACCCATTTTGTTGAAGTTAACATTCAAACAACAAGGAGTAGAATACATGAAATTAGGGGAAAATGTAATTGAATATTCAAGAGATTTCAGGTTTTATATAACAACCCGCTTAAGAAATCCTCATTATCTTCCTGAAGTGGCTGTGAAAGTTTGTCTACTCAACTTCATGATTACACCTTTGGGTCTTCAGGACCAACTTCTTGGAATTGTAGCTGCAGAGGAAAAGCCTGAGCTAGAAGAAAAGAAAAATAAACTGATCCTAGAAAGCGCAGCCAACAAGAAACAACTAAAGGAAATAGAAGATAAAATCCTGGAGATCCTTTCCAATTCAGAAGGAAACATCTTAGAAGATGAAACAGCAATTAATATTTTGTCTTCATCCAAAGAGTTATCTGAAGAAATCTCTGAAAAGCAAAAAATTGCCTCTGTAACTGAGATGCAAATAGACTCTACTCGAATGGGGTATAAGCCAGTTGCTGTTCATTCAGCTGTTGTCTTCTTCTGCATCTCTGATCTGGAAAACATTGAACCTATGTACCTGTATTCATTGATTTGGTTCATCAACTTGTATGTTCAATCTATTGCTAAAAGCAAAAAGAGTGAAGATGTAGAAGAGAGAATTAAAAATATAACAGAGCATTTCACAACAAGCATTTATAATAATGTCTGTCGTTCACTGTTTGAAAAGGATAAGCTATTATTCTCCTTGCTTCTGACAGTAGGCATTATGAAAGGAAGAGACCAAATAGATGATGAGGTTTGGCATTTCCTGCTGACAGGAGGTGTTGCTCTTGATAATCCTCACCCCAATCCAGCTCCAGACTGGCTATCCGACAAATCGTGGGCTGAGCTAGTACGGGCATCTAGTCTGACAAACCTCCACGGACTAATGGAACACGTAAAGAAGAATTTTTCAAAGTGGAAGCCAATATATGACTCTATAAGACCCCATGAAGAAGCCTTCCCAGATGCGTGGAACACACTGGTGGGGTTAGATCGCATGGTTATTCTCAGATGTTTGAGACCTGACAAAATTATTCCGGCAGTGCAGGAGTTCATTGTGGAAAATATGGGAAGAACATTTATTGAACCACCCACTTTTGATCTTGGAAGAAGTTACAATGATTCGAATTGTTGTGCCCCTTTGATTTTTGTATTATCACCAGGTGCTGATCCTATGGCAGGTGAGATTGGTATTAAAAAATAATTTTTGATCTGGTTAAATGTCTCTGAGTGTGACTAGACTGCTAATAGTTTAGGCCCCTTCATTTGATCTTTAAAGTGTCTTTAAAGTACAATACAGCAATAATGGAATATCAGATGTTTGCATCTGCCCATATATATACAGTGATGGTAAAATTGCTAGAGGGTGGAATGAATGTAGTGGTGATGAAGTGTCCAGGTCTCTGAGCAGCAATTTAGGGATCTAACAGCTTGTAAGATCCAGACTAGTTCATAATTTATGCTTGCGTTACAATTCTTTCAGTGGGTGTTTGCCCTAGTCTTTGTGACAACCCCTCCTCCCAAAAGTTTCCTCCCGCTCAGTTACTAATTAAAGGGTGTATATGACCACACTTAAAAACACATCTGTTAAATGTCCTTTAAAAAACAACCACCCAGATTATTTTTAAACCTGGTTTTCTGCCAAAAGAATTGTAATATGGAGCCATACCGTAAGGATGTATTTCCAGGAGGTACTAGTTTTGATGGCAAAGCTGGAGGGTTATTTTTAACCAGATCTACATTATTATTATTACAGTATAATTAATATAACATAGATCTGCTTTCTAATAGACTTTGTCTTTGTTTGCATGTGTGAAACTTGCCATCATAGGTTTGCTAAAATTTGCTGATGATGTTGGCATGGGAGGCACAAGCATTCAAACTATTTCGCTTGGACAGGGCCAGGGCCCAATAGCAGCAAAAATGATTTATCAGGCTATTACTGATGGAACCTGGGTGGTGTTACAGAACTGCCATCTTGCAACTAGCTGGATGCCTGCTTTGGAAAAAATCTGTGAGGAAGTTATAGTGCCTGAGAATACCAATGATAAATTCAGGTAGGAGTTTTAATATTTTGCTCTTTTTAATGGGATTATTTTTTGTTTGCTGAAGGCACTAGTAAAAAGAAATGAAACTGCTTTTGTGTGAAAAAGTAATTATAATATTCATATGATTTATGTGCAGTGATAAAATAAAGATACCTAATTAGGATGTAATCTTTTCTACATGTCCAATATAATCTACTTTGTGCTTGCATTTTAGAACAAATTTAGATGTTATCATTATAGTTAAGCAAGTAATAAAACTTAGTCTTCTGCAGATCAATACTGAGGATTTATCAATATTGATGATTTTCTGATCATGTGCTTTTTAAAATTCTTTTCAGGTTGTGGTTAACTAGTTATCCATCAGAAAAGTTTCCTGTTAGTATCCTCCAAAATGGCATCAAAATGACGAATGAACCTCCAAAAGGAGTTAGAGCAAACCTTCTTCGATCATACCTTAATGACCCCATCTCTGACCCTGTGTTCTTTAGCAGTTGCCAAAAGCCAGAAACATGGCAAAAACTGCTGTTTGGCCTTTGCTTTTTTCATGCTGTTGTGCAGGAAAGGAGAAACTTTGGCCCACTGGGTAAGGTTTAGATTATTTTGCAGATTGTTTCAAAAAGATAAGTAGTTCTGAAAAGCATTATTGGAGCCTCTCTAAAAAGGCAGTATTGTTACCAATATTACAAGAGTGCAATCTGTATTGCACAGAACATAATAAAGTTTAAAAGCTGTTATTTGCAGGCATTCTTATTCAGGCAAAGCTACTCTTGAAGCTACTAAAACTATTACCCTGGGGGAGGACTAGAAAGTACCCGTTTTCCAAGTAAATATATTATACAGTAGTTAAATTATAGCTTACTAAATTATTACTGTAGTTCTTACTAACCATCACATTCAGTTCCATTTTAAATTTTCATAATTAAAGATGTGTCTTCTTTAATTCTGCTTTTGTTATTTATGTGTATACTTCATTTCTATCAAAGACAGTGCATATGTTTACTTGGTGTGGAACAAATTTATGTAGCTGTAGTGTGTTGTTCATAACACACCAATGAAAAGGTGTGTATTGGTAAGACTTGTGCTTCAGCTTTTCCTATAATCATGAAACACTTAGAAAACTATAGAGAATTTCTACATAAAATGTAGAAATGTATGGGATCATAGATTCCCTTTTTATAACTATATAAAGCTTATACTTGCCACTGGTGTACGTGAAATTGTCGGCCTTCCATTCTGACTGAGGCTGTCTTCGTCATAATAGGTTACTGTTGTGAAATGTTATATTTTGACTGAAAGCCACTGTCCTTATTTTAATAGGCAGCTATTTAAATAAACACTAGACTGCCAGTATGAAGATACTCATTTTTTGCTTTAAAGTAGAGATACAATTTTTATAAGTGATGGATCATTTTCAAAAGCAACATCTACTGCTTCTTGTGACGAGCTGTCTGGGGCAAGAAGGGTAGTTGCAGTAATAGTCCTATTTTTTGGTTTGTGCTAGGGGTGCAGGTTTTCTGAAAATTCTCTTATCTGCAGTATGCTCCTGTGTAGTGTTTTGGGGTTTTTGTACTGTTACTCTGAGTGTCATATACAAACAGCATTAATAGGTGGGCAGATTGATTAAAAATTAAAATAAATCAATGAATTAAAACCAGATGGCAACAGATTAGCTGAAAGTACCGAGGAGGTCCGTGTTCTACTTCAGATAAAATATAATTTTTCAGGAGTGTGTGATGCCAAAATGCATGTGCTTATGTTTTAATTATACAGAATGAAGGTAAATAGTGCCTTCGGATACAATATTGTTACGGAGTCACATTCTCCCTTGTGCAATAAACAGCCTGGTAGAAGAAGCCAGGGCTTCTTCTAGGTACTGTCTGGCAGCTGTTATCTTCAGTTCGGTAGTAAGGGTATAGTTGTAGTACCAGTACCATCATTTCCTGAGCATGGTTGTCAGTACAGTGCACTGTATATCTTTTCTGAATCGAACAGGTTGGAATATTCCGTACGAGTTCAATGAATCTGACCTCCGAATCAGTATGCAACAGATCCAGATGTTTCTGAATGAATATGAAGAAATCCCATTTGAGGCTCTGACATACCTAACAGGTACAGGCATTGTATCCTCTAACATGCGTTGACTCTGCTAGGCACTTTCAGCTCGTACAGTGATAAACCGATGAGTTCTTGACAAATTGAGTGGATTCCACTCAGGTTTACTTTCTTGGCCTTCCACATACAGACAAGTTGGATCCCAAACCCTGAGATGTCATTGCTCTCTTAGCTCCTATACAGCTAGAAGAATTACTAATGGTCCAGCAAACCTCCTGGTCTTTGTTTCATGTATGTCAAATAAAAACGTCAATGGCCTGTTTCAGTTTAGCTGATCAATATGATCTTGACACAGTAAGCGTTGGCAGTTTGCCAGAGGATGTGATAATACTCATCAGTTTAAAGCAGGAGGTGTTGACCTGTGTAAATAACTTGCTTGCTGTGGCTATTCAGTTCTCTTTCTCAGATAGCTGCTTCTTCGCACCTCCTTTGTCAACCTTATAAAAGTAATTCCTCATTTTTGCTAATATTATTATTAGTTTTATGAGAAAAAAATTTGGAAGTCAGGATTAAAGTAATAACTGTGAGCTTTTAGCTGATTTCTGTACTTTATATCAGTGCAAACCTCCCCTCGTTGCTTGCCCATTAGTTGCATCTCTCCAAACCCTTCTGCACATGGGTGTTGCATATTTGCGATCCTTTGTTTTCTACAGTATACATACATATTCAGGTTAAGTTTGCATGAAAGGAACAAGACAAAGATCAGGTATGTAGCACTGTTCAGATTTTGACAGTTCTAAAAATTCTTACTAATGAGAATTTCTAGCAAAAGATCTGTCATTTAAAATATGAAATTACTTACTGCGGCATGAGTAGCAGTTTCTCAGACCAACTCATAGAATTCCTTAAACCTTTCATTATCAAGACACACAGATTGGGTCCATAGTTCAAAAGGTGTTGGAAGTACCTTATTTCCATTGAATCAATTGCAAGTTGGGCCTAAAACTCCTGAAGATCTGGAGCTTCAGAACTTCAACTTACTGGAGCTATACCTTATTGCAAAACAATTTGTTCATTAACTTTCAGTTTTTCATCCTGGTTTTCTTTGTCCTTTCCCAGGGGAATGTAACTATGGAGGTAGAGTGACAGATGATAAAGACAGGCGTCTTCTCCTGTCCCTCCTTTCCATAGTCTATAGCAAGGACATAGAGCAGGACAAGTATATGCTTGCCCCTGGAGATGACTACTACATACCACCACATGGTCCATATGAGGTGAGAAGACGAGATGTAAATTCTCTCTGAGTTATTGGGAAAAACCTTATCTACACTGCACTTTGGTATGCCAAATACAACACATAGAGAATAAAATCCGTAAGATCATAAAGCCATGCCAGAATATATCTTATGTATGAAAAATTAATCTGGTACTTAATATCTAACACAGCGCAATATTCTGATGTTTGTTGATGCAAAGAGCCACCCCTGTGCAGGTTACCAGTACAGTTCTAGAAAGCCAACAGAACGCAGGCTTCAGGAATTTACAGGATACTTCTGCACCCTCTTGCAACCATTATTACCTTGAAAGCAATGATCAGGATGAGGAGGTGGAATGGCAGGTCTATACTCAATTTCCATCCCCTTTTTCCCTTCTACATGCATCTCTCACACATTTTCCCTTCTGCATACAGCTAATGAATGTGCTCAAATCCCACCTATTTGTGTAGCCTGCAGTTGTAGGGATGATACATACAGCATCCTACCCTCTTCTGTGACTCCTACCAGTGGTCCTTGTATATTTTTAAAGTGCATTCCTTTCTCTTGCTACTTACGTGAGGGTGGTAAGAACAACTTCTCAGCGAGTCTTTGAATCATTCCAAACTTTTATATTTATCTCTGCGGACTGAGTAAGGCAGTTCCTGCATGGATTTAACTGGGAACTTACGTGTTTGATTGTAAATGGGAATTTGGGTTTACTGATCCTTTATGAACTGGTATCTAAATGTTTCTTTTACAGTCTTACATTGAATACCTACGAAGTTTACCAATTACAACACACCCTGAAGTATTTGGACTTCATGAAAATGCAGACATCAGCAAGGATAACCAGGAAACTAACCAGCTTTTCAGTGGAGTGCTTCTGACTTTGCCTAGAGAAGCAGGGGGAAGTGGGAAGTCTGCTCAGGTAACTGGGAAAGAAAGATCAACTTGCAGTCTGGAAAGGCACCCTTTCCTGTCGTGTCCTAGGTCTCAGAGTAATCCAACACCTCTCATCACAACTGTGGCATTGGGAGTAGATCTGAATGTCCCTGTAGAGAAGCAGACAAATTTGGCATAGAAAAACCTTTAAAGATGGAAGATACCCTAATGACTTTGAATTCAAATAGGTTAATACCATACAACTCCACCTGGTTGAGCAGAATGTGCAGTTTGAACAGGAATGTTTCTTTCATATATCATGTTTTGAAACAACAGTTGAAGTGCTTCACTTCAGTCATGAATTCTAGTTAGAGCACAGTTAACAATCACAGTTGGTAAAGCACCTCAAATCGCATCCATCTCTAGGCAATTTTAAAGTATGACATTTAATTCCAGTCTACAAATTCTAGTGATGGAGGGTCATGCAGTGGCCTGACTTCATCCAGCAGTGGTTTTATGACGATCCTGGCTATTCTCACTAGAGGACAGGCTCCAGAGTGCCAGGAAATGATACCAAGTCATTCAGCCATTGGGCAAGCAATATAAGACCATTACAGGCAAAAGCTGTCTTCCTGGTGAAGTCTGTGCTATAACGGCACTTCCAGTCTGTTATTACTCATTGAACACTTGGGTTTTGAGATACGATTTTTTGCTTCCCCTTGGCTGTTTGAGTTTCTACAGTCGCAAATGTGGAACTGTGTTTGTGGCACAAATAAAGGGGTGGTTTGGCAGAATGGCATCACTTGGACACCCACCTCACTGTCATCTACCCCTCCATGGGATCTGGTTGTGAAGATGCTGGGAATTTCTTTCCTTCATCCCGACCTGGCAGCTGAGGTTACTCAAGCCAAATCCACGCCCCTTTGAGACATAAATGACCTTCCAAGCCCCTCAGATTTGACATCCTGTATTTTATACACAACTGGATTCCTGAAAAGTGGAATCAGTGGAGCCTCATTTGCTGTGGGGTTGTCTCGTGATCGTATTCTCTGATGTCTAATATGCTGTAAGTGAAGCTTCTCTCGTGGCTGGGGTATTCATATGGTCTTCCCATCATTTTCCCCATGCTGCATACTTTGTCTTTTCCTTCACTGTGGCAGTATTACGTCTGTCTGCCCTACTGCCCGTTCCCTTAGAAGTTGTATAAAACCTTTTTGCAAATTAAACCAAGATTACTAACAAATTTAAAATTATTGAGAAGGCAAAAGGAGCAAGCAGGCATATGCAGAGACAGACAGGCAGGATGATGCAAAAAGAGTAAGAGCATGTAAGCATTGTTTCTTTAGGAAAATGGACTGAAATACCTATGTGGTTATACACAAAAAATATAAAATCTTTATTTTTGTTTTGTGGAATTTATTGAATAAAAATAGGTGGGGAAGAAAGGGAATTTCCTCATTCACTGCAAACTTGTGATTTCAGGAAATTGTTGAAGATTTGGCACAGGACATCCTATCCAGATTACCAAGTGGCTTTGATATTGAAGAGGTTATGAAGGTATATCCAGTACTTTATGAAGAGTCCATGAATACAGTTCTTAGGCAAGAATTAATTCGATTTAACAGGTATGGCTCAGTATTTTGCGTAGTATTACTAATACTGAAATATGCTTGTGTTCATCAGTGCTAGCCACTGACAAGCCTCAAACAGTTATAAGCCTTTTACAGTACATTGTTCTTAACATGATAGATTCTGCTTTGGATGAACCTTTTAAAAAGACTTGAATGCTGCAACTGGCTACCTGAATATAGAAATAGTACGTACATTCTTGAAGTATGAACTTGAATCAGATTTGAGTTTGTTGTGTTGAGGTAGGGCAGCCTGCTTTATTCTTTTTAAGTCATACCCAAGCCCCAGTATTCACAGCACACTATGTTAACCAGCGCTACAATCTTTAAAGCTCTTGTCACTTGATTTCCCTTGCCTATAATGGGAATTTTCACTGTCTCTAATTTTTTCTGCATGTGTTTTTTCTTTGTTTGCTTTTCCAAAGTTAAGTAAGAGTTTTGGTAACTACAGGTGAGATAAGGAATTTCTGGCAGAACATTTACTATCTTTGATCGTCACTCCATTCAAGTTGGACTCAGCAGTCTTTAGCCAGATAGTAAGAAGTAAATAATGAGATGACAATTTCTTTGTTTTATCTGAAGGCTTACTGAAGTTATTCGGAGCAGCCTCGTTAATTTAGGCAAAGCCATTAAAGGCCAAGTGTTGATGTCATCTGAACTTGAAGATGTTTTCAACAGCATGCTAATGGGAAAAGTACCATCAATGTGGGCTGCCAAATCCTATCCATCACTGAAGCCACTGGGGAGTTATGTGTCCGATCTCATCTGTCGTTTGGTCTTCTTCCAGGTATACTAAACTGAGACTGCAAGGTCTAGGGACTGGTCATTGAAAGCTGAATGGGTAAAATGTGTATCAGTCCTGTCCTCACTCAGAAGTACCCTTATAGCTCCAAATTGTGAACTACTTGCGGACACTCATAACAAAATACATACTGCATTAACAGCATTGGAATTAGCTGGGCACTTGCTCAGCAAGGTGGGTTAGGAGTAAAATCCTTCGGTGCTGATCCAGTGCCGTATTTGGTAGTTCCCATTTTTCTGTTTCTAGAAGATGCATTTTCCTTTGCATTGATGCCTTAATGACTTCCCTGCTCAAAGGACACTGAACCAGGTGTGTGAATGCTTTAGAAACAGTGCGTAACAGGCACTATTCAATTTTATATATGTGACTGTGAATATCTTACAAGTTTAATAAAAAGTGACATCACTTCCACACACTTTTTGAACAAAGTATTTTATTCTTTACTCACCCTTCCATTACTTCCCTTGCATTCTTAGCGCTCTCTTTAAATTACTTAAAATTTCAGATGTACCTTAAATAGCTGATGTACTGAGATGTAATGGAACCCCATACAAGCCAGGGGAGGAGAAAGCTAGAAAGAAGTGTCTGAAAGATTTGCATGAGCAGCAAAGTTTCCTGTTTGCTAGATCAGAGTACCATATGAGCTTCTTTTAACTCCAAATGGCTTAGACTACTGTGGGGACATTCTGCCCTTGCCTTGTTTTTCCTACTGCCTTTGTGATATCCAGCAAAAATACTGGCCCAAGATCTCTTTGTCTGGCATCTTTGTACTGCAGTGATTTCCTCTACTAGGATCTGATGTGTTGGCTGTAGTGAGCACCCTCAGTCATAGGTGAAGATACTACGTGAGAAAATTTGGCCTTTTTTCATGTAAGGAGATTGGTGTTTACAAGACTGTAAAAGGGGGTATATTGATAAAAGTGTCCAAAGTTAATAATCTTTCTTTTTTTGCTGGCTAGTATCTAGACTTACCAAAATATGCTTATGCTACTTTCTGAAATTTCTTTCTCAGTAGCGCTGAATTCTGGTTGTTCCAGAATGACTGATTATTTTTGTTGTCATCATAAATAACTGACTTCTGTGATTTGTTGTCTCTGAAAAATACAGAACTAGTGGTAGTATCCAGGGGGTCCTGGATAGTGTCAAGGTTGAGATTTCATTGTGCTGTTTGAGTGTATTTGAAAAGATATACCTTTTCTGGTGAATTGTCACAGTGAAGCCACAGAATATCTTTTTTCTTACGTTTGTTTTTTCTCTCCATATTCAGGATTGGGTCATCAATGGGCCACCCACAGTCTTCTGGCTGTCAGGATTCTTCTTCACTCAGTCTTTTTTGACTGGTGTTTTACAAAACTATGCTAGAAAATACACCATCCCAATTGACCATATTGGATTTGAATTTGAGGTAAGAAAATACAGAGGAATTTTGTTTTTCTTGAAGAGCTTGAACCATGTTATGGGGCAGCAAGGAACAGAGTTTTCAAATGAAAAGAAGTTTTATTTAAAGAAATAATTTCAGACTACCATGGGATTTAATATACTCCAGATAAAAATAAAATCAAGCAATGGTTTAATCATTCTAGGTGATGAAACAGGAGCACACGATGGAGAAAATGCCAGAAGATGGGGCTTATGTGAGAGGCCTTTTTTTGGAAGGTGCACGATGGGATAGAGAATCCTTGGTAATTGGAGAATCGCTTCCCAAAGTCCTTTATGATTCTTTGCCCATAATTTGGCTGAAACCTGGGGAAAGTTCCAGGTTTCTTCATATGAACATCTATTCATGCCCTGTCTACAAGACAAGTGCAAGAAGAGGTGTCTTATCCACTACTGGCCACTCAACCAACTATGTCCTCTCAATAGAACTCCCTTCAGACAAGCCGCAGAAACACTGGATAAATAGAGGTGTGGCAGCACTATGCCAGTTAGATGACTGAGAGTATGCAAGTCAAAAACTCGCATTTTGTTATTAAAAGATATACTTTACTCCCCAATGGCTGCAATTTTTTTTTTAATATATATTGGGATTTCCTGCTGACTTCAAAGCAGCTCTCAATTTCCTTTGGTTTTTAGCCATTATCAGTCACTGAGCAAGAGTGAGTGAAAATAGAACACTACAAACAGAAACTTATTTCAAAGGCCTGGCCTTTATCTTGCAATATATCAGATGAACAGAACCTACATCAAACTGTGTGCCACTCACATCATTACAACTCTTGTGAAATCCTAATATTACCACCTAGCTGCTGTCATAGGGCTTTTTTTCTTTTTTTTTTTTTTTCCATGAAATTGGGCCCAAAGCGTTTTGCCGCTGATTTTAATGGGAATCTAATCCATAACTCTTGCAAATAAGACTCTCTGGATTTGCCTACCACTTTGGTGTCCCAGGAGTACGTAGGGCAGGGAGGGAGGAGATGAGAATAGTCTGATGTCAACATGTGAAACCAATCCTCAGCTAGAATGAACTGCCAGAGCTGTATTATAAAACTACAGTAACTGACATTCCTTGAAGATGTGCCTGAGAATTTCCATGGAAAACTTCTAGACAGCACATACATTGGGAGCCTGCCATTTCTCAGAGCAGTATGCTTGTCTCATAATTTTTTAACTTTTTTTATTTCAGTATTATTTACCTACGTATCCTAGGTGCCTGATAAATGGAGATGTTTCCTTTCTCCCATAGTCTCACTTTATTTCCACATCTTGCCCTCTTGCGTGTTGGACTAATAACGACCTGAAATTTTGTACTTGTTTAAGCCTTTCATCAGAGAAGCTCAAAGTAGCTTGCAAACATTAATTAAAAATAAAATAGCCTGAACATCTTCAAAGAGCAGTGCAGTCATTAACTAATCCCCACAGCATGCCAAGAAGGTACTAAAGATGGATCATTAGACTTGTTTTGTACACAGTACAAGAGAAGCACAAAGATCAAGGCTAACACTTAAAAAAACCCCTGCTGCATAAACATCCACTAATTTGGGGTCTTGTATTTTTTTTCATTGCTCAAATTGCAGCATTTTAATGATTTGTTTGAGGCCTCACAAAGTCAGATGCAGCTATAATCCAGCAATTCCCAGTATCCTGCTGTATAATCATTAAGTGATGCTGCTACAACTCATTAAAACATATGGTTCTTGTCATAGGATTTATGTGTTGTGTTGTGCTTAGCTGTTATAGGTGATCACGGTGTTCATTATTGTTTTATTAACCTCTGGTTTGGTTTATATAGATATTCATAAAATAGTAACTGTTAAGAATGGTAGCATGCAGGTAAGCAAGAAGTGTTACAGGTATGTTGTACAGTGCTGCTCTGCACAAAGATATACATAGGTAATTAGTACAATATCTTCATATACCATATTCAGTGCCTCATAAACAGTACAGTATGCAGGCGTTTGGCGCGTCATTATTGTTACATGGTGATTAGGGCAAAGGTGTCAGGCCAGGACAATTACTGGATATTTGTTTTAATAAAGGGGACAGAGGTGTGCAGGTGTTTCAACTTACTGATAAGAAACTACTCTTAACAAATTAGACTGAATGATATTTGGCATCTATAGCAAAAATAAAACTTGTTTATGAATGTTACAGCACAGTCGCACAAATTGACAACAATTTTTGCGAAGAGAATCATGTTTCAGAAGTTCTATAAATAAATTAAGATGAATTAAAATTGGTCCTTTAAAAACATAGTCTTTTCTTAGGCTTCATAAGAGTAACACAGATACTTTCTACTTTTTGTATCATTAAAATTAACTGAAATTTAGTACGTATTTAAAAAGCTATTGTGGTAATTACCCTTTTTTTGACTGGCTGCATCTAATTGTTGTGGTTATCATATCAACAATTCGGATCACTAATTAGGTCACTGTGGCATCCAAGATAACAAACCAGTCACGACCCTCCTCTTATAGGTGCTTTGCATGTAGGGCAAAGAGGCTGGACCTGCCTCTTGGATCCCTCCCAAGGGATGAACTGGTTCAGTTGCTGCTCTCCAAAGGATCTTTCTAGTTAGATTTGAGCTTATGCGTGTCAGTGACTGGGGACAGCTTACCTGTTGCTGCTGAGGCACTGCTGAAAGGGAAGCTGGGGCAACAGCAGAGCAATCATTCTTAAAACACTAAAATGAAAAGAAGTTGAAATTTGAGGATTGAGTTTTTCCATTCTTCCTCAGATAATGCTAGTCTCGCAAACACGGTCCTCTAAATTAAGCCATTTTAAAGTAAAAACCCGATTCACTAGTATATGCTAGCTAAATTACATTTTATGGAGATAAATTACTTTTAAACTGTTGGAAAATACTGTGGGATAGCTTGCCACGTGGGTTTGTTGTTAATGCCTTTTTGTGAACAAACACTAATGGATAGTTTATTAAAAGACACAGTTGTGGTTCTTCTGAATACATAGTGGCTTTGCTACAGCACTGTGCGCGATGTCCTTGTTACTGTGTTGATTTTCTAGATGCTTCTGTGTTAATGTTTAGATTTCAGATGAAGGTGTCGCTTAGAACACAATTGAAGACATACTCCAAGCTTTTGTAGATGTGACCGAAACATACAGGCAAGAGAGAAATCTGTAGAAGAGAGGTCGTGCATCTGCTGGTTGCTATGTCCCCCTTCGCCGGGGATCAGGCATGGCTGAGTTGCTTTAGTTGATGGTTACTGAAGGACGTGATTTCCTGGGCTGCCCTTACTATCAGAGAAAAAGTAATGGAATTTACTGTTGAGGGATATCTGTCTTAGAGATATTTTTCTGTGGTTTTTTGAAATGAGCTGCCCGACCTTATTTCCTGAGCAGTGTCCTGAAGAATGATAAGCTGGCTAAACACTAGAATTCACAATGTTTCTTGGCTGAGATGCATTTAAAAAAAAAAAAAAAAAAAGGCAACTTAGCTGTTAGTTGGACAGGATAAAAATGTGGGAAATTTTTGGACAAATGAAGTACCTTGTAATAGTAGTATTAGAATTCTTGGCTCTACGGGTTTAGTATTTCCACTTATTAATTAGAAGCTCTCATTAAACAAACCACAAAAAACACCTGTAATTACTGCAAATCATAAATTCACAGCCTCGCTAATAACTCAAAGCAGATGGAAAAAAATGAAGTATGCAGACATTACGGAGCAAGAGATATTTTTTCCTCAGAAATAGCAGAGACAGACTTTCAGCTAGGGATGCTGTATTTTCTTAAGAGATGGAAACCTTTCTTGTATCTCATCTGTACAAAAATCCATTTCAGAAACAGAAAATACCTTATCTTGATTTTAATGCTGTTGGGCTGTTAAAGGGAAAATTATACAATGAAAAAGCAAAAGACAATACAAAGGCCCCAAATTGTTCTGCTTACGAGTTCCTATAAGCTAGAATGTTTTGCCTAATAAGAATAGAAAAATTAGTGAAAGGTGCAGGTCTCTCCTGTAATTAGCATTCTTGAAAATTAATTTATACATATGATCAAATTAGTGACCTTTCTGTCTGTAGATAAAAGATGGATGTAACTAATACAATTTCTGATGGATCCCTAGTAGGGCCTCAAGAGAGTGCCTTATTTTCTCCAGATCTAAAAGGTATTACAAGAACAAAATTACATGTATTAGTAGGAAGGCAGATCAGATAACCTACGCGGTCTTAACCTGTTTCAGTTCTGTGATACTACTCTTGGAATAGATTGGGTCTTAATGAGCTGCAACTTAATGAGTGTTTCCTCACCCCTAGACAACACTTGAGGGGGTACATTCAGTAAGCAGGTGTCGAGACCATCTTCTTAAATGATTGTGTGATTGCTAATGTTAGTGTTAAATTTGCTTTCATAAGCACGTGGCTTCATAAATTACAACCTTACTATTAATGGAATTAGGGATAGAATTTCCAGAGGAGGTGTTATTTAGATATTCAAGGCCAAATATCATGTCACTGCATTGCCTACTGGGTAGCTTGCAAGAGTTCCTGCAACTGGATTTTTTTTTTCCAGGATTTTTATTTCTAAAGAATATAAAATTAATGTCATCTTTTTATTCTAAATTCTTCTAAAGCATCTTCAGACTAGTGTGATAAATTGGAAAGAGACAGTGTTTACTGGAAGGGGAGTAAGAGAAAGTTAAGGAAGTACAGGACAGAGTGTACGCTGACAGGGAATCCAGTGCATTACAAACTCTGGAGAACTTGGAGGCATTTTAGGATAACATCTTTTTGCAAGTAAAATTAACATGTGGGAATGATGTATTGCACCATCATTGGGATACTTCTTGACAGAAGTTACGCGGTCCTTGGAATTGAATACAGTGAGTACCAGTTGAGACATCTGCCTACCTGTTGGACTGAGTTGCAGATGAAAATTTTTTATGAAACTCTGTCAAAATGGTAGTTTGCCAGTTTGACTTCCAAAAACAAAGGACTCTCTTTAAGGCAGACTCTATTTTCCATACAGAGTTTAACTTAAGCTGTGAAAGAAGGATTTTGCTCTCCAGACTTGACAAAAGAGCTGATCTAATCCTTCCTTTAGCTGAACAGCCCAAAGTTGTAACAAATTGCAGCCTTTGCCTTCTGGTGCGAGAAAGTAATGAGGGTCAGGCAATAGTTAGTAATTTCTCAAACACTTACTTTGAAAAATTAATGGGCATTTAAAGCATCTCAAATAATGTGATGAGCTGCTGTAACTGCTGTTACTGCAGTTCAACTTGCTCTTCAGTTAAGCAATTGGATACTCATTTGAGTTACTTAAGGCTACCTGAGCCTTTTTAAAATTGCATATTTATATTTTGCTTCAGAAATAAACTTGGACTTGTGTTATTATTTCACTTTGGTGTAAATCTGTAATTTTAGGGATGTTCTTTTGAAATCTAAATCTTACAGGGTGTGCTCAGGAAAGAGTTGTGACTATAATACTGTAGTAAAGTAAAAGTAAAGTAAATTTAGACTGCTCATTTACATAGCTGTTTATTCACCTGATGAGCCACGGCATCAGTACCTTCAAAATTCATTAGCCACATGAATTTTAACAATAAAAAAGATTCAAATGATAGTTTAATGACAACGAATGAGCCTAAGCTTTCATTTAAAATCCTTGCCTCTACACATTTTGGTTTGGCTTAGTTGACACATCTCTACACTGGTGTATCAGAATGAGGATAGGAAAGGCTGCACTTGGACTTCTTTCAATGAAGGATTAAGCAATATGTATAATCACATTATTTTTTACTGTCTTTGTTCCATCTCCCTTTTCATAGGCTAAAGTAGTTTTGGTTTGTGTCTTCCTGGCAGCAGTAAATTTGCAGAGCTCCCACTGACAGGCAAAACAATGGCATTTTACATGTTACTTCCCACATAAGGCATTCCCAGGAAATAATTATATGGGAATAGATACCTTTGGGGACTGGAGCCAAAAAGGGTAGTGAGAAATTGAGCTAGCCAGTACCTGTCATGCTGAGTCCGTCTTCTCATTGTTTCCATGTACTTTCTCATCCACTTGTATTTTTTTCACTCTTACAAGTACACTTTTAGGGGAGGAACTGTCATTCTGTTCTGCACATGACCAGTTTTAACGTATTTTTAAGGCAGACAGGAATATTTCTTTGCCAGTGTCCATTAGGGCTTGGAGAATTTAGGACGAGTTGGAGAGCTCAGAAAATGAGGTTTCGTTGGTTTTGCCAATTTTAATAGGAAATAATATACACTGCATTTTTCAAATTTGCTTTTTTTGCCACCATTAACATCTAGACAGAATAGGTTGCTGCTTATACCCTCTGTCCTTAAAGGAGCTGTGGGCTGTGCTTATGCAGTCTCCTAGTACAGTGTGGCTCTTGTCCACAGCTTGGTCTCGTTGGTGCTTCTAGCCTGAAGGACACATGGCTCTGCTAACTTTCATGAGGAGAATTTGTAAACAGCTAGTGAGCGGGGAAATCAATTTAATTTCACTTCCATTCATGAGGCACCTGTGAAACAGAAATACTCCTTGAACTTAAGAGACTGAAGAGATAGTTATAGACACTTTCTTTTAATAAAGCTGGGGTTCTGGCCATAATGTAAGAGTTAAGACCTAACACTAAAATAATTGTTGAGAAAGCCAGTGTGCTGATTACGTTGAAAAAATGCACAGGGAAGACACCCAGAGCATCTTAAGCTTGCTCCCACCATGATACCCTGAAGGGAGAGTTTTCAGTTAGTCCACACATTGGAACTACATGAGGAGCCCTACAGTGGAATGTTTTACTCTGAGTTGCGTAATGGCATTCCAAACTTTGCATTTCACATCCACACCCTCTCCAAAGGAAGGAGGCAAAAAGAGCTGATGTAGAGGCTCTAGGCTGCTCCTCTGCTGTTTGCAAAAAGGAAAAAGAAGGAGTGGTGACATTTCTGATGTCTCTTCACTACTCTCCATTTAGAAACAATACTTCACCATAAAGGTACCATGAAACTGGAACGTTTCTCCAGGGACAACAGGCAGAGCAGGGAGAGGAGAGGAAGGAGTACAGCTGCATGATGCAGTCACTGTATTCCCACTTGCATTCAGACGCTCTGGAAACACTGTGTCTGCTTCATTCTCCTGGACTTTGTTGATTTTTGCTGACCCTTACACAAGGCACTGCCTTGCATCACAATTGAGCATATATAATCCTCAAACCACCAGAGAACCCTGCTGTAGCTTGAGTTTGAAAACCTACTGTAATTTGTCCTGATGTCAAAGTAATCTTTGTATCACACCTCACTCCTTGAAAAGTGTTACTTTTATTGATGAGTCAGTGGTTGAAATGTAATAAATACTAGACCAAAGTTATCCATCATATGCAATGTTTCGGTTAGCTTTTTGGCCTCAGGAAAATTGTGAGCAAGTGACCAAAAGAGCTTCATTCACAGTTGTGCACACAAATCACCTGGATTACAGTCCACAGCTTAAATGATGTGATTACACATCACAACTTAAATGATGGGTTATGAAACTTCATCATGGGATTTCAGGTATATTGGCTTAGAAATCTTCCTTAACTTTTCCTGGTGACGCAACATTCGGCCTTGTTTATGGGCAAGACCCATAGGAGGCAGGTGGATCTGGAAAAGAAAATCCCACCAGTTAGGTGCAAATTGAGAAGCTACAAGGAAAAGAAGGCGTATATACAGACTAAGTTTCACTGAGTTTTAAGTAAGTTCTTCAAATTCTGGAGAGGGCAACTGCATTGACTCAAACGAGGTTATTGGATTTCTAGGAGGAGCACTTTCTGAGGAGTGATTAGTGGTGTAACTTTCAGGCCCTAAAAGTTGTGTTTATTAAAATCCTATATATTTTAGGCTTTAGTAACCTTGCTTTGTAGCTTGGTATCAGACTGTAATGAAAAAATACTTGTTGAAATAGGACTGCTGACAATGTTCAGAACAGTAAGACCTAGAAAACCTTAAAATTCCTGAGTAGATGTTTTAAAGCACTGTGTGCTTTATTCATACCTACCTAATAAGTCACAAAAAATCCCAAACTGTATGTATTGAAAGACTGCCTTCTTACTGTCATGATTATATATACCATAGTAAAATGATTAATCCCTGTCATTGACTGCATAAGCAGAAGGAGCAATAGGTGACAGGCTCTTTCTTTGATTGACAAAGTCTTTATAAGACTGTTAGTGGGAGTCATGCAGCTGTATCCCCCCCCAAATTACTGAAAAATGTAGGTGTTAACAGTCAGATGTTCTTGTTGCTGAGGCCGTCATCCTGTAAGACAGCTGTTTAGGTGCAAACAGTAGTAAAAGCACTGACTAAAGCAGCAATAGAGATTTCTAGAATCTGAAAAATAACGACCATCCAGTTTGTCTGAGAGAGCTAATCTAGGACTGACCCTTTGGGATTTTGAAGCCTCTGCAGAGCGTATATTTTAAGCCTATTTCTAGAAGCACTGCTTGCCAGATGTGCATTGTTAGTCTGTGTGCTGGAGAAAAAGAAAAAGCTATATGTAAAACAGATGCTAACAGTGACCATACTCTAGCAAGCATCCGATGAAGATACAATTTCATTTTGACCACGACCACCTTGATAAGGAAACGAGATAGATGTGAAAATGTGAACTAGAGGAAGTCTCTATAAGAGGCAGCATAAAGTGCTACAGACAGAAGAGACTAGGCAGTGAGGAAACTGTATTGAGTGGTGCAATAGAAGACATTGCTGCAACTTCCAGCATTTTGGTGATCTTGGACATGTTTTTCTCTTGGAACAGGGGAAGCATAGGCAGGTGTTCTATAAGACCTGATCTATGACGGAGAGAACAGTTACCATTAATGTAAGCAATGAAAATTATTGTATCTATGGCAGATTGTCCTGGTTAGATTATTTTTATTCTGTCATTTGATTTCTATTACTCTCTTTTCCTACATACTATGATTCATTAGTCAGTCAAGACTGCCTGAATATTTGTAGGCCTTGGAAGTTTAGCTCATGCTACTCTATTTAGGCTTTGACTCCTTATTTTGAGAGGAAATTAGCCGATTTACAGTGAAATAAGATAGGTGGAGAACATTTCAATATACATTTGGCTTATTTGGCTCTGATTTAAATATCATTTAAATACCGGCTTATCTAAAAATGCAGTGCGGTGAAAGTGATATGAACTTACAGTTTTATTGTACAATGAGAGCTAAGCGGGTATAGTTGAAGACTTTGTGACTAGATTTATACTCACAGGTCTTGGGTAGGGGATGTTATAGTGAAGTCCAATTTCTATTCTTGCCTCACATTCTTCTATACACTGCTTAATCAACTTTGGATCCGTTGCCTAAGATCATACAAACAATTGCTTTGTATAAGTATAGCAATTAGCAACTGGAAGTTCGAGCATAAATGATGCAAAGCCACATGACTTTCTTTAGCTTTTTCTGGCAATCCCAAGGATACAATGATTGTTATTTTTCACATCCATAAAAGGTGACATTAGTATTTGCCTTGACTCAACAGTTCTGGGCTTGATGGTGCTGGATATTAAGGCCCAGAGGCTGTCACAACTGAGGCTATAGAAGCAGGGGTTTACCCAAACATGGTATTTTCTCTGTAAAAATATGCAAACTACACATGTAAACTACTAATACATTCATGAAAAAACCATACTCACCCATTTGTCACTCTGCAAGGTAGCTAGAGGAGGAAGAGAAGAGACTCCTTGGTCTACATTCTGTTATCATCCTATCCAAAAATTCCCTTTGAAGTCAGAAATGTGGTGTGAATTGTGACTTAAATTCATTTTTTTTGATTTTTTGCATTACCTGAATTTAGTCCCAGACAAAAATGGGATATAAATAAGTACTGTGATCTTGAATTACATGGACCTTTGATTACTATGGAGTCTGTATCTCTCCTTTCAAAAGGGGTTTGAAATTTCTTACTTAAGAAAAAAAATGAAAGTGCTTCTTTTAAAAGAAGTGCCAATAGCTGTTGCTTTGAAAAGAAAAAAGTAAGTGTAAGAAGCTACTGAACTCGGCCATTGCATGGGTAATAATACACTTAGCTGGCTTCCTAAAAGATCAAAAGCTGCTTCAATTACATAGGCAGTATATTTGGAATTTAATTTTTTCTTCTCTTTTTTTTAGTGAAAGCTCTAGACCTTTTAGACTTCTACAGTAGTTAATGAAGAGCTGAAACGGTTCCAGTTTTCTTACTACTATTTCACGGGTGAAATTGAAACTATAACCCAAATACACCAGCATTTAAGGTGAATGAAATTTTAGGAAATCAACCCTTATGTTTTAGCATCCAATCACAGTGACAGTGCAAAGAGCAAGAGGACAATCATTCAGAAATTCAGAACTGTAAGGACACTCACGTTTTTGTTTTTTCGGAATAATGTTTTGGCTTCATTTTTAATGTACTCTTTCTCTTTAATAGTTTCTTCTATCTGTCCTGATGCTGATTGCCATTTTTTGGCTATTCGGAATATCTTGCGATAAAGGCCAAGAACTTCTTGTCGAGTAACTGGTGTCATCTAAATAAACAACACAAAACCCCAAACATACACATGAACATTTGAGTTGCTAAAAGGCAGCAAGCAGTATAGTTTTTCACACAAATGAATTAATTTAAAAGTATTTCCTCCATCTAAAGATAGGCCAAGCTATATGAAAAAAAAAAATGGAATAGCTGTAAACAGTAATTAGCTGTTGAAAGCTGAAGACCCAGTCCAGCGAAGTATTTAAACTGATACTTAAATCTGGCTCCACTCAAACAGGCCGAGCTCTTGCTTGAAGTTAAGCCCTTGCCTTAGTGCTCTGCTGAATCACAGGCCTGGTACAAGAATGCCTGGGTTGTGTTTCACTGCTGTTTTGCAACAGACATTGGGCAAGTCACCGAAACTCTTGAGCGGCCCCCTTCCTGTGAAATTGTACCAATACTGACCCTATCTTCGCAAAGCATCTTGAAATCTGTGAATAAAATACATGATAAAACCACCACGATATTGCTGAAAATTAGTATAGGTTTCAGAGGCTGAGAAGCTTATTTATGATACCACTACAGTGTGTAGTAATGATTCAGCTGGATTTTGATGTGATGAAAAGGTGCTGAAAGCTATTTTATCTAAGCACTGCAGGAGAGGCAGACTAACTGTGGATTTAGGAAAGTCCTGAATGTCTTGATTTTCAAAGTCCTGCATACCTGCTGAGCCCACTGAATCAGTCTCCAGGTACGATAAGAATCTTTGTCAGAAATCAGGAATGAAATCCTATTCTTATTGTATGTAAATGAGTATTTTATCATGTAAGTGGTGCCACTATTTCGTGTCAGACCACAAATATCCCTGATACTAATCACTACTGGAATAACAGCACTTCTGACATGGATTAGATTTGCAGAAATAATGACTTCTGCTTTAGGGACACTGCAAGTGTCGAAGGTACCTTACTGTCCACAAGGAAGATGCAGCAGCGCTGCGAAGTAAGTATATGGATGCAATGAGGAACAAACGCCAGGGACAGGACATTATCTGACAGTCTCAGGATCCATTTGCCAACCTGGAGCTCTAGTTGCTGTGGCTGAATCTACCCTGATGTCAGACCTGTGCGCTGGGAATAGCTCCTCCGCGGGACAATGTGACACCCTGAACTGCCCTCTGGAGGAAGCACTCTCTCCCTCGGGGACAGAGGAAAGGCAGCTTCCTAATGCATGCACCCAAATTACTGCGGAATGCTTGGCAATGTGGCTGTCACTCAGCTCCTTGCAGTATGTGGCAATTCCTGTTGTTGTGGAGAGCAGAAGGGAGTTTTGCATCAAAGTCTTCTCAGGCCGTACAGTTCTCGCGTGGCTGCCTCCACCACAGCACCACTAACGTTTCAGGATGGTCCTACCATGGCTTCGGATAGTCACACCGTCTTTTCCGCACTAAAGTCAGAGTTACAGATGCTAACCTGAAGACAGGATCTGGCCCGTAGTTCTTTTTGCTAAAACATCCCAAACTATTAAATCCTAGCCTTTTTTGTCTTAGCCGTTGCTATGATCTAAAGACTTCTTGTTGTTTCAACAACTCCATTAGGAATCTTAAGAAGTACAGACATAAAAATGATTTTCTCTGATTCTTAAGAGAGAACATTATTATCTTGCTATTTGTATTTTAAAATGTTTAACCAATCATATATTTTTCCCCCAGATATAAAAATGATTCTTCCTATTCAGCAGAAAGTATTTCTAATAAATGTTTCTGGTATTTCTAGGAAACAAGTATCCACGATGAAACAGCTAAGTAGTCCTAGCTCATCAAACACTTTAGAATAAACGCTTCACTTTATCCACTCTACAGCTCCATTTCAGGCAATAAAATTAGTCATACATGAAGCTACGCATGTACATGTATCTGAAAATCATTGCTTCCCTCTGTTGAGTGCATATTTTGTACAGAAAACATACAGTTCAATTACAAGGGCTGACCTAGAGCAAACTGAGTCCCAAATCATGTCCTCACCTAAATCCCCTTCCTTGCCTCACTCTACTTCTATTAGAAAGTGTCACTTCTAGTGGGGCTGGTAATACTCTCTGTTCCCTGCTGACAGCTAACAAAAGGTATTACTGCCCTAGAAGCTTTAGCTTAGGTTTTCATGTAATCCATAAAGAAAATAGGGGGAATAATATCAGAAGAAAAAATGTTTATAGTACAGGTTTAAATTCTGATCTATGCATCGGACAATTTCCAAGGCCACAACTTGGGACAGTGACTTTTGCTGAGAGTTACAATCACACCTGTTGCTTTTGGATTTTAAACATACTAAAAACCTGTTTATAAAAATTTTGTTTAAAGGTTTAGAACCAACAATTTTTTCCCCCACTAGTTGCTTCCCCTCCCCCACTCGGAACTTACTTTTCCTTTCTTTAATTTCTTGGTGTTGGAACTGATACAGAACTGTGTAGCCCCTCATCTAGGTATGAGCTGCACTTTTGCTTTATTGCTCTCCTTCCCACGTATGCTGTATAATGTAAAAGGCATTAAGCAGCTTTTCATGTATACTCAGCAATCAACTGCTCCCGTGGCTCATTTTAGTCAACAATTTCTAACATTACAGACCTGCTCATAAACCATTTCTGCAAAGATACATAAATGAAGGTGTGAGAAGCCCTTCAACGATAGAGGACCACCATCTATCACAGGAAAGGATGAGAGCAAATAGGACAAAATTCAAAGACTAAGTCTGATTCTGATCTGAGTGGGAGTGTAAATAGGGAATAATTCCACCAAGAGCAAAATTACTTCCAACTTAAGATGTTGTAGATGAGATTGGAGTTTTTTCCTTTGGTATAAACAGAGCCCACACCGACAGAAATGTGACGATACGAGTTATGTATCAGGTGTAATTTTGTGAAGTGACACTACTTGTCTTAGTTTTGTGGGTGTGCAAAATGATTCTGAGTGGGACAGAAAGGAAGATAAGGGAGGCTTTCATGTCCTTGTAGTTACTCATCTTGCAACTTACATCTTTGGCATTTAAATCATAATTATATTTCACATCTCTGGAATGCTAAGTGGATGTTACACCACTTTCCCACTAACACTCATCTTGTGGTAGTCACACCCATTGTTTAACTTCTACCACCCTTCGTTTCATTGCAGAATGCAGCTGCAGAGGTTAACCACAGGCATTTTTGTCAAAAAGTACAGGGCTATTGTATTAGCTGAGCACATTTCAGGTGTTTACTGCAACAAAACAAACTGGGAGAGGTCAAAGGTAGGTCTGTACGCGCAAACCTGTCAATGGGAAAAGTGGCAGGTTGCAGGCTGGTTTTGAGCTGATTGTTAGAATTAAGCCTTTGGAGGGAAGCCAAGCGTTGCCTTCCAAATAAGCATTTGCTGGATGCTGTGGCAGAGTTCTGACAATGCCGGGTTGTATCGGTCTTTTGATCTACATGCAAACCCCTGTTATCAACATGCAGATCAAACACATGAAATATCCCATTGTATCCAAAGTTGCAAAGGAGGCCTGAGCAGTTAATCAGTTCTGCATGATGAAGACGCAAACTTTTTTCACTGTTAATTAAAACAAACAGTCCTTTAGACTGTAAAAGGTAATAATATGGTTTTCTTTCAGGAAATAAATACACATTCCTCTGGATTTTTAGGTGGTTGACACAAAAGTTCAATGATCTGAATAATCAGTGAAACACCAGTCATCTTTTGCTATTTGCAGGTTTGTTTAGAATTTAAAGTTGATACAAAAATAAGAAATCTGTCACCTGCACTGTAAAGTGACCCCAATAGTGGAGTCAAAGCAAAGTTAGGACAGAGGGCAAGCTGCAGGGAGACTGACTATTTATTTACAAGCTGCTAAATTACAGCTGCTTCCCAGCGAGGGATGCTTGGCTAAGAATGCGTGTCCGGCACTCTCCTCCTCTCTGCACAGCTCCTTTGCTGAAGTTGTAAGTCTATTTTATTTCATCCTTTCTTTTCAAGTCAAGCATTAGCTACTCACTTTAAACATAATATCTGCCAGTAGCGAGTACATAGAGGATTTTCGGAAACAAAGGGTGAAAGTAATAGCCCATAGGGAAAAAACCCGCTATTTTAAAACAATAGATCTCTTTTACATCCCAGCTAACTAGGGCACGCATTAGTAACACACGCTTAATACTGATGCTGAAACCATATTTGCTCAGGGGAGGAGATGGTGGGGAACAGAACTCAGCGTGAAATAATTTGAAAAAGCAGCTCTGAACTTCTCAGATGTAAAATGTTTTATTTAGGAGTAACACAACTTCTATTTGACAGCTGGTTTGCTACTGGCAAGGTGTCCTAAAGACACAATGACAAACCACTGGGCTGATTGCCTTCTGAATCAAGCTATGATTACATTTCTGTTATGGAAATAAATTACATAATTCAAAAGCATAGCATATCAACATTATAGTATGGAACATCATCAGCTTCAGCCTGTATGACAATCTATAGCTCGTATTTTCAAACGCAGTCTTTGGCTACTGCTTATTTAAAGAGATGCAAAAAACTGCGCATATCTGGCTTTTTTTTTTTTTAAGAGCTAAATTATACCACTTAGCTAAAGAGTGACCTGCAGTCTCTCTCCTGCTGCTAATACAACAGACAATCCATCATTCCTTTCAGAGCTATCCACAGCAACTAGAGGTCAGTAATCTATATTCATCTTTCGTGCAAGTCTGCCAAAATGAGTCTGCGGTTCTTAAGGCAGCAATGAACATGGCCTCTCATTTCCTTGAGGGACAACAACTGAAACAATGAGTTCCTGAGGCACAGGGAGAAGAGTAGGGATCACAGATTCCTGTGACAGCTGGGCAGGTCACATGCCTTCCAGTGATAGGAAATTTCAAAATCCAGTTTCCACAAAGTCATTTTATCTTCTTTTACTCAAATCAATGACTTAGTGGCCTGTAACAGCTAGTGCGCTGCAGACATCCACCACATGTGGCTACAGTATGTACCTAGCAAAGTCAAAACTTTATTTGATTTTCAGTCTTGATTGAACATTCATACCTTTTCTTAAAAAAAGATTAAGCCAAAACCAAATCATAGCCAAACTTCAATCACAGCTAAAATATTCCATCTCCACATGGTGAAAAACAAACTAAAATGAAAGATCATATTCTTCCATGATGGTGTTACATCCTCATTTCTACCAGTGAGTCAAGCCTGTAAGTTTCAAGACATATCCACCAAGAATTAATCTGGCTCCACATATTTCTGTTTCCATCTACAAGTTGCAATCATAAATCTAAATAATAAAATAATAAAATCATAAATTGGTGAAAAAGAACCAACTTACTAAACCATTATTCAGTAATATTTGAAAGCAAGGTGACTTTCATATAATTATAGATTTTGTCATGCCAGTATCTTTCTGCTGGCAAATTGAAGTGACCTAAACAGCGACAAATGCCTCTGAACCAGCCTCTCTGAGTTTTGTACTTACACTCTTCATCAGCTGGGATGAGAACTCTGCCACTCCATTCATGCCTCGGATTCCTGACTGAACTTGGATCTCTTTTAAGCTTTCATTTACATATGGAGTGGACTTTTGATCAGAAAAAGGAAACTTCATGCAAAGAGAATATAATTAAATGGTAAAAGCAAGGACCTGGATTTTATCACTGGTTTTCCTATATAATATCAGATAAGAGAAATTGCAGAAAATTAGGATTCTACAACATTCTCTTAATTTGAATAAATGAAAGTGGAAACCCTTCACTGGTCCCTTTTGATCACAGAGTTTTCATCTTCTGAGGTGGTCGAGGCGTTATCTGGTTTTAGTAGGACGTACAGGCTCTTGCTCTGGGAGCGCCACTGGCAGCCTCAGGAAGAATAGAAATGCTGACTTAAGACAGTGTAGGGTGGGGAGGAGGAGAGGAAACAAAAAGAATTGCTTTACGTATTTCTTAGCTTTCTCCTGAAAAGCACAGAGTGTCCAGGTAAACTCTAAAGCAGTATGAACTTGTGGCTAGTCTTGTGCAACCCTGTCACTCATGCGTTCATACACTTACAACCATTTTCTCCTCTTTCGTGTTTAGTTGTCTATTAGTCACAAGCAGAGAAAGAGGTTTTAATGCAGCGCAACAAATTTAGCAGGGAAAATGAAGTCTCAGCTATCCTTGGATGGCCCTACTTACATAATATAGAAGCGTACAGAAATGTAACAACATGGACACAAACCCCAGTATGGATTTATGCACCTTACGCTTCAAGCCAAATGCAACTGAATGCATGAATAGAAATATTTGCCAGCACTGGAACCACTCCCAAGCTTCAGAACAGGTATAAATATTAATGGTAGCAGAGAAACAGTCCTCCCTGCCCCCTCTCCTCCTCCGTTCTGTGGGCCCTTCAGTAAACTCCTTTCAGGAGCTACTTTTGTTTCCAAATGCTTCAGTCCCAGGCCACAGATACGATTTTTAGTCACAATTTGAGAACTACAGCAGGACGCATTTTGGAAAACAGATCCGGTTTTTTTGGAAATCAAGTGCATAAATCGCATTCACGTTCAGCAGAGCCTCCCACAGTACTGGCACCGGGCTGTGCTGAACGCGGGTCGGTCGCTGGGGCTCCAGCCTGGCCGGCAGCACGGGGCAGAGAGCGCGGGGCCGGGGAAGCGCCGCTCCGTCTGTCCCAGCCCTCGGGCCCGCGGCGAAGGGCCCCCGCCATCAGCTCCGGCTCAGCCGCGGGCCCAGGCGAGCGGTTCAGCCCCCGTCTCCGCACCGCCCGGGCGCTGGGCCGCCCCCGGCCATTCCTGCGGCCACTGGTGTCACTGGCCGGGCAGCGAGGCCGCCGCGTTCCTCGCTCTAAGGGTCAGGCCTGCCCCGGCACTGTGGATGGACGCGGACTGCCGCGGGACTCGGCACCACACGGCGGTGCCGCTGCTAAGATGGCGCTGGCCGCTCCCCCACCCTTGCCGGGAGCCGCCCGGCCGCCGGGGCGGCGCTGCAGGCGCGGGGGCCCTTCTGCCCCCTGTCGGCCGGGTGGCACTGCCCCCGCAGCCGGGCGGAACCGACGCGTGAGGCGGGGGGGACACACACCCGGGTAACACCCCCACCCCTCCAGCCTCTCCCTCCCCGCCGCCCTCCCCTCC
>VZSF01009106.1:189856-210074 GCA_013398295.1 Chionis minor
TTTATTTATTTATTTTTTATTATTATTATTTTCTATTATTTCGGTGTGTGGCATCTGCGGCGTCCTCAGCCGCTTCTTGCCAAGCTGCCTCTCTGCGTGTGGCACCGCATCCTACAGGGCCAAGGGCATCGGCCGCTTCCTTCGTGCCCAGCGTCTGCCCCTGTAACTCCAGAAGGTGCATGTTCGTAGTGGTTTCAGGAAAAAGGCAGCGAGGTAAAACGTAGAGCTGTTTATTTCCAAGCTAGTTCTGGTAACGCGAACGCAGCGCCTTCCCACAGCCGCTTTTCTTACTTCAGCTTTCGCTCCCTCTCCCGAAGAGCGTTACCCCTCCTGTGGTAGCTGCAGTCTGCATTAGTCCCTCTTACTCTTTGGGGGTCTGGTGGTACTAATAAGCCACTCATAACAACTTAAATTGTAGCTTGCATAATCAACGTTTCGAGCAAATATTGGTTGAGAGAATATGCCTTTCCTATTAGTGCTGTGGTTGCTGGAAAGAATCATTGATTATCTCTTAAATAGTTAACATTGCTGATATGCTGTCCTTCAAAATGTTACATTGATAACTGAACGGTCTGATGCCAAGTATTGGAATACAGCATTGATCCGCAGCCGGTAACTTTTTTTAAATGGTAATGTCTGCCGCATAATTTAAAGGGGCAATAGGTTAAGTGCTCTGAAAAAAGGGATGTAGTTATGCAAACAAAAACCCCGGAACTGCCTTACCTTTGTGACAATTAGAGACAGGCCTCACGGGTGGTTGCAGTTTTGCTGCATGCTCTGTCTTTTTTGGGAGAACAGTTGATCAAAAGGCATGTCTTCTAAATGCATTCTTATTATCTGTTTAAGAGCCTCTTTGTTAAACAGTTAATGTATAACTACGGTATTAGTGTTTTATTTGGGCGAGCAATGGGAAGAGAGATTGTCTGTGCTGGTGTTTCTCAAGCGCATCTGAACACCGCTGCATGTTTCCCTGGTAAAAGAGAGTCCTCAGAAAAAGCAGCCTAGTCCCTTGCTTATGGCTGCATGTGGAAGTAGAGGGATCTGACTTAGAATGCGCTTGTCAGTTGTGCAGTTTGTCTTTAAAACCTCCTATACTTTCCCCGTGCTGGTGTGTGCTAGTGGTCCGTGGGGAACCTTCCTGGCCATTTATGTGAAAGGCAGTACCCAGTCTAAAGCAAAGATTTTCTGCGCGTCAGCAGGAAAAGGAGAGCTTGTGATCTGTGTTGAATGAGTTCAGATTCACAAAGTACAACTGGCTTCACAAATCTACTGCAAATATCAGCTCTTGTAATGATTTCTAAAATTCTGATTATGTCCTAATAGCAAGTTCTATGCAGGCATGGATGATTATAATCCTTAAACGATTTTACAGAACTATTAATGGCAGAATCTTACAGCTTTGATACTACTTGGCTGCCCAATGTGCTGCTTTTGAAATTGCTTTCATCTTGAGACTGATAGCCTGCAATATGTTCTGTAATATGCTCCTGGATCTTTAGGGCTGGGTTAGGTGCCTTCTCTGCGCAGGTTCTTGATTTGTTTTGGAGTTGAACATTGTCGTGTTCATAGCAAATTCTAACTGATTTGCATCAATAATTCTTATAATTTGTTGGTTTGGGAAATTCATTCATAATTACATCTTGCTTCCATTTAGCATGGATTGTATTTGAAAAAGATGATCAGATGAACTGAAGGGGTGGCTTTGAGAGAAAATGAAGAACAGCTCTTTTTGGAAGATCGTCACTGAAATTAGTTAAAGAAGTATATACTGAGCCAGAGGGGCTGCCATACAGTTTGACAGACTTCTAAGACAAAGGGATTTGTTCTGATAAATTTGTGTGTGGATGGGGAAGAGACTTGGTTTCCACTGCTTTCTTTGGTTCAGCCTAAGGAACAGGAAAAAATCCTGTATGTTGTCTGTATGTCTGTTGTGGGCAGAGGAATATAAACGAGATGGAAAGGGGGTGGAAGAATGGGGGATAGACATGACTCTTCTAAACATGCATTTCCTCATGGCAGAAAATGATGTAAAGGTGTTTTGGATATAAAAAGATGCACAGTTGCAAGTCGAGAGGAGTGTGAGTCCCTCAGAACTGTCCCACACCATACTGGTCTGTTCCCTTTGTTGGTGCTGGGGAAGTGTGGATAAATTTAATTTTGAGCCTCGGAGCACTATGAAGCCCATCGGCATGGGGTTTTGGCAGTTTGTAGGAACTTGGAAGGTGCAGAAACAATGTCATTGTTGCATTCACTACTACAGACCCATGTGCCTAATGGAACAGGAAAACTCTGCTCTGAGTAAGAAGAGACTATAAAAATAAAGGCATAGGATGTTAGAAAAATAGTCCTTTCTTTCGTCTTCGTTCTTAAAAGTAACGAAGGAGGTGAAGATTGGTAGCCAGAATGCTTGGAGACTGAAAGAACAATCTGTAAACACTTGAGGGACTTGGTAGTCACAAGAGCCTTAACAGCCTTCATCGGAATTCCATGACTGGGCTCCTTTTCTCTGGCTACTTCTCCCTAGGGGTCTGCATCTTATCTCCCTGGCTTCGTTTCCTTTATTTGCCTCTGACTAATGGGCTTTGTCTTCTGGTTACTGGAAGTCTAATAATTCTTTTGTCTCTTCCTCCTTCCTCCTTTTAGAAATACTAGATTAAATGGCTGTAATGTTTTGCAGATTATCTGCATTGGTGACATGGATTAATTGTATACTTGACTCTAAGTTATTCAGCAGTAATGACATAGTAGCTCGACTCGAAACAATGGTAATTTCATGACAAATGTTCGAGGCAAATGTTGCCTTCTGGTAAAGAGCCACCTGCAATTTACCCCCTATAAACATATGACACAAGTAAACTGTGCTAGTTTTTTCGGTGTCTTCTATACAGTAGGTTGTCACAAGTGTGTCTTTTGAAACAGTCAGCTATCTCTTCTCTCCAGCACCAACACCCCTTCAGCTTATTTAACTCTAGTTTGAGTCAGGTAATTACAGATCTAGGTTGAAGCCTTCCCAGGGAGAGATCAGAAAAGCCAAGCCTTGCAGACGTGCTCCCATCGTTCACTCGTACTGTGACTTCACCCTTTCATGAAAAGATGTGGAACTGCTCAGCTGTCGGTAACTGGCTGTTGGTGAGCAAGTCTGAGAGTCCCAAGGGTGGTTGGCAAACCGAAGGGGAGCTCTGCTTTCCCTCCAGTGCCAGTATTCTTTAGAGGTGGCACAAGGAAGCTTTTCCTGTCACAGGTGGCTTTGGTGTGAGAGTGTAGTGATGCTTTTACATTCTGATGTCAGTGTTAACCAGAACAGAGTGAATAGGGGCAGAGAAAGTGAATCAAAGCTGCTTGCCTGAAAGATAACCTGAGAACTAACCCAGTTAGACTCATTATGTCTCCTTTTTATCCATTCCTGCTGGGGGACAGCTCTCCAGTCCAATGATCTGCATCATAGAGGAAGCAGAAAATCTGGATTTTGGGTAAAGGTTATTTAATTGCAGTACCTTGCTACTAGAAGAATGATGGTTAAGGGACTACTTAGCTGTAAGTATTAAAGAATTCTTCTATAGAAGTAGGAATACTGTAGGGAAACCAATGAGAGCATAGGTGGTGAGACAGGATTCCAGTAAAGAGAATGAGCTAGTATAATCTTCTGGTGTCTCAGAAAGAATAGTTAGAAATGCTGTTCTGTCTGTGACATCTGTTTTGTGAAAGACAAAACTTACTTAGCAAAATGTGAGAATGCCATTACTGACCTCCTGTCACAGTTTGTTATTCCCAGAAAGCCAGACTGCCAAAGACACAGTTATTTGTTGTCTCGCTTTTCCTGTTTAGTGAACCTAAGTAGGGTTTTTTTTAAAACCAAAAGGATTGCGTACTCCTGAAAAATACCACTTATTTTTGCTTCCACATATTAGCAGAGTGACAGTTTTTAGTTGTTACTCTGAGATTTTTTTAGTGTAATGCAACTTTTGCTTCAGCAGCTTACAAACATCTAATGCAGACAGTCTTATCCTTTTGTTTTAAAATTGAGGGGGAAGTAGAAAAATTGTCTCAACGCCTATGATTATGGGAGGTGTGCGTAGCTTAGTAATAGACTCACGAACACATATGTCCTAGAACTTGAATTTGGTCATATGCTGACTGTTGAATATTTTCATTACAGATGAGTCTGTACAGAAAGCCTCCAGTACTCTGGATCAGCACATAAATGGGCAGTCTGGAAATGCCAAAGCTCTGATGTGTACCAGCTTGAAGCGTGGTTACCTGTGCTTGGAGTTAGTGACTGTGTCTTGTGAGGCACGGGGTAGATACCTACACACCTTACTTCTCTTGTGAGATGCAGGACGTCAAGTGAAATCAAGGATATGTGGAAGCTTATTAACAAAATGTGTGTGTTGGTTGAAGCTGCTGCCGGATTTGTCAAGGAGAGCTGAGAGTCTTTGTTATAACTGATGACCTCAGCTTGAGTACTCAAAGGAGCTCCTTTGAAGCTGTTGATACAGTTGACATCTCAATACTGCAGCATCCTTTGTACAGTGTAAAGTGTTGGTGTCATTCACTGTAATAGGAAAGTCGGGACTCAAATCAGTAGAGAGAACTAGAGTCTCTGCAGGTGGCTTTGTGTATTTTCTGCTTTAAAAGCTACAGTCAGTTAAAGATCCAAGCGCATGCTCTTAAAGCACTTTCAGATGTCAGTCCTTTCACTTAGAACAATTCTTTGTACATAACTTAAATATGATTCCAGTGTTTACGTGGTCAGCTGGTAAAGAAGTTCCTACACAACTGCATGAAATGAGTGATTCTTTTGGCTGGCAGCCTGTAAACTCCATTACACTTACGGAGATGGCTAGCAGGCCTTCTGTAAACTCCTTATGAGCATCTGCTGCCAGAAGTGATCTTATGAGGTGGTCTGGCTCTTGTCTTTAGACTTGTCCCTTCGCTGCCCTGTTCAGTGGCTGTATGGGTCGTGGTTCTTACAGCTGCTTTGAAATGTGCTGGGGATGGGACACTGTTAACCAGAGCTGCTGCAAGGACTGTCGTCTTTTGTGTGATTAGTGTGGTTTTCTTCATTATTGAGAGCAGTAAGAAATACAAAGTTATTTGCTTATTACAATTAGCTTAAAGGATATCATATTATTATAGAAATCACTTGATATCTGAGTTATATGCAGCTGAGCATAATGTAGGAGGGTGCCTTGGCCACTTCAGGGTGAAGTCTGCTAGCTGAACTTGGTGCAAAAGAGAATCTGTGCACACTTACCTCAGTTTAAAAGTAAATGTTTTTTTCCATTGCAGAGCAGATGGTGGACTGAGGTGGTTTTTCAAAGTTATTCTGGTTTGGCTACAGGATAGTTGCAGTTTTCCTTGGATTAATTTATGGAATTGACTGAGAGTAAGGTAAATATTTGTAGCACAGCTACATTCAGATGCTTCCAGCAGGATTCATCTGTGTCAAATATCTGAGGGACATGGTTTCTGTTGGTCCCACAATCTGCAGTTTTACTGTAGAGATGTGAACCAGTTGTGTCTGAGCACAGAATAGCTCTTCCCCTGGCATGTGCTGCTTTAATTATTCATAATACATACTGAGGTGGCTAAAGGTCTGTCATGCTGTGCACAAGTTACAGTGTACCTTGGAAAAATACTCGAAGGATTATTCTTTTACAACCCTTTGCGCATTAAAGGGAAGAAACCCGCAAACCCTGGTTAGAGGATGATTTGCTTTTCTGTGAGTGCTGGACCTTGAGAGTTGTATGGCCTTTCCCAAGCATCTCGGGGGAGAGAGGGAAGATTGGTAGTTTTTTAAATGGATTGAGATGAATGGCTCAGTGACCAAATCTTTGTTTTTTTGGAAAGTGGTAGATTCAAGTTCATCCAGGGTTTGAATTACGAGCAGTGAAATAAACAAGTTTGCTGATGTCTAAGTATGTGCAAGGTAGGGAATCGTTTGGAATCTGGTTCTGGTTTCAGCTTCTCTGAAAACTGATGGCGTGTTCTTGAACAGCCACGTTGTTTGGCTGTCTTGATTTCCCCTCTGCCCATTGTCTTGCTTGTAGCCTAAACAGACGTCTCAAAACAAGTACTGCTGCTACATGAATTAGTTCATTAATTTATTTACATTGCAGAAGCACCTGAAGGCACCCTTCTAAGATTATATGCTATTCAGCTAACTGGACTTGGGTTTTCTCTGTGAAAATACAATAATCCAAACAAATCATTCCACCCACCTAATAAAGTAGGATGAAGCATATAATAGGAAAGGATTTAAAACTTTTTAATGGGGCCAAGTGGAAAAGACAATGAGAAGTAATCGGTAAGTTAGGTATTGTGTGGTTAGAGAGTGTAACAGAGAGGGAGGGATTCAAGGATGATGCATGTGTGTCATCTGAAAAAGCTGCTTAAGGAATGTGTCTTCCATCAGAAAAAGTACTAAGGTAACTTTACACTCTTTTTCCCTATAATTTTTCACATTATTACTCATTTTTTCTTAAGCTAACCTTGTGTAGTTAGCTGCACACAGTGAACTCCAGATCTGAAACATTTATTCCATTTTTTTGAGACTGCTTGTTGCAGTTTGAACACAAAGTGTGTGGTTGTGCCCCGTGTCTTAGTAGGGTATGCTCTTCAAGAGTGCAGGAGGCAGATTTCTTCTGCCCAGAGTCTCGAAGGGAAAAATGCCCCTTCGTGTCCCAGCCCTGGACTTGAAGTGACAGCACGCCATGTAGAGGTGCAGTAGTTTAAGAGATTTTTTGCCTGCTTTTTGGCGACTGTGGGTCTTCTTCTGGGAAGAGGTTTGGTGATAGCTCTGGTTCTTGGCACTGAGAGCTGGCCCAGTGTTACAGACTGTAGACGTGGTGAAGCAGTTTCTGGATCTATTGTTATGTGGATTTTTTTAGATACCTGCTACTCTTTTCCCTTCCAAACAAGTTAAGACTTTCCAGTATAGTCTTTCTCTAAGAAATCCACATCTTGTTTGAGACAAAGTATTCAGGCTTCCAGCATGTGGTGTCAGGCTACTGACTGCTTGGTTTCCCCATTGATTGCCATTTAGCCTTCTGCCAAGTGGCAGCCAAAACTCTACACGGTCCCTTTTCATGCGTCTGTAAAACTAGCTCCTACTCTGATACAGGTGTGTTCTGTAGAGGCAAACTTTACCTGGTTTGATCAGATTTCTAAATACTCCGGTTTGACTCCAAAGCTCAAAGCGAGGTTAATCAGAAGTCGCTTGTTACCCTGGTTTGGAACGGATGGACGAAGTTCCCATCTGTATGTTCCCAACATCATAACCTGGCTCTAGTTCACTGAAAGGTGCTTGAACCACAGGAAGCCTGACAAACTAATAATTAATTTTAACTAATTGCAGCAGGACTTTCCTGCTTTTAGACTTCCTCTTAAGAAACTTTGCATAAATGTGTTTCTGTAGCAGGGGTGCGGAGCAGATGTGTGACAGACTGGTGCTAGCACAGCGCTTGCTTAGGGATGTGGTGAGGCGTCTTCTGGGCTAGTGAAAGCCCGTAACGTGCCCGTTGTGCTGGCGTCAGAGCGCTTTTGCGGAGAAAGTTTCATTGCAGGTTATGACTTGAAATAAGCAGTTTCTATAATGTGATGGCTTTGCTGACCGAAGCTTCGTTTCTGCTTTAACGCTTACGCACCAAGTGCTTTTGGTGCTCTAGTATAAAACTTAACTGCACAGTGAGGTCTCCCACATGCAGAGTTAATCCTCTCCATTTCTGCCTGCTGAAGAGGAAAACGATATTACTAATTCTTCCCTGATTCCCCACGGAAAAGCAAAGAAAGTGGCCTTTTGTGAGAACTCTTATCAGCCTTTACCCCTGGAAAAGCTGCTGAGGACGAGTGTTGAGGGTGAGAGCGGCTTTGGCGCTGCAGCGTTCTGCAGGGTGATGCTCCCCACAGCAGTGCTCAGGAGAGCCCTGGGCTCAGCGGGGAGTCAGACACAGGTGCAGAAAGAGGCAGGTGAGCAAAACAAAGATCTCTGTAATCCTGTGGGTGCACACCATTTACTTCCTTGTTTTCCCAGTGGACTGCCGAGTGGGATTGCTAACGAAGGATGCAGGCTGTTTCCTGAGTTACTGTCGCAGGAGGCTCCTCCCGCGCCAAGCTTGGTGATCGTAGCGTACAGGTTTGCAACCCTGACCCCAGGACTGAATGAAAACCCGTGCCACAGAAGTGTTGATGCTTCTTTCCACCCCTGCTGCAGTCACCTTGCATGATTGAGGATGAAGTCAGCTACGGCACGTTGCTGTGCTATGATAGCCTTTAAATACAGGCTTGAGGAGCTTGTTTTTCTTAACTGCTACCTCATACTAACTTTTTATTCCACATCTCATAATTGTGTTGTCACAGAAGTTTAGACTTGCCACTACATTAAAGACTTAAAAAAAGGTGAAATGGGCAATTCGGTAGAATAAAAGTAGTAAGAATGGGGGAAGAACTGTAGCTGGCGGTTCTAGCAGATATTAAAATTTCTGGCTCCAGACAGCGTGTGTGTACAGGTCAGCCAACATGGAAACTACCTCAGACAACCTGAAAAAGTGTGCCTGTTGCTGGGTAGGGCTGAATTCAGCTTCTTTTGAACTTGAAATAAGCATTTGCTTCCTGTATCTGCTGTGGTCAACTGGAAATGTAGATTTGGTGGATTGTAGGTTTCTCCCAAAGAAATACAAATCTGTTTGAAAAGTAGCTAGCTTGTTGCACAAAGTTGCCATGACAATGGTTTTCAAAATGTGAAGTGTAAGATTTTGCCTCTCCTCTATTTAAGCAGACTCCTGGGGGAATGAGGCTGCACAGTGCCCTGTCGCTCCCGGCTCTTCTTTCCTCCCCCAGTGATTTATAAAAGGAATTATTTAGTTGCAGGGTGCCAAAAGAAATTAACATAGAAGTGCCAGATGTTACATTTGCTCAAATTCTTGAAATTCATGGGATGCTATGGTCAAATAGAAAGAAATCCAAGCTAGTAGTTCCACCACGAGGGAGGCAGGAACTCCTCTGTTCCTGTACATGTTTAAGCTGGCTGGTGGCTGTGCCCCGGCATGGGGCAGCCCTTTCAGCAGGAGCATGTGCTAAAAGAGCTGTGAGGCTGTCGAGGGGGCAAAAGGGTTGTTGTTTGTGTGGAAGATGGGGTTTGGAAGTGGAGGATGTAAATACGGAGTGAAGTAGGCTTTTTGAACTATCCATCTCAGAAGTAAATGCCTAAAAATGGTTCAGCAGAGATACATTTTTACTCTGTGTGTGTATTACGAGTAAAAGTGCCACTCCACAGTTTCTAGGGGTCTTGGAGCATGTTGGATGCCTGTTTCCCTAGGCTTTAAAAGCTTTTTAAAAAGTTTTCATCAGAACTAAGTTTTATTTGTCGGTTAGGTTTGTCCTAAACTGCATATAGGACTGAAGTTTGGGGAAAACTCAACTTATACAGAGACTGGCATGTGCGATAAGAACTTGTTTTGTGGTTCCCTTTCTAAATCCATTCCCTGCTTTCTACTGAAGAAAGCACTGAACACTTGTTTCCTAAGAAGCAGGTCACATGTAAAAAGTATGCTCCCTGATGTACTAAGAACCGTAAACCCAAGGTGGTTTAGTGTTTCTGTTAGTATGGTGGAGCAGAGGAGCTTTGCCAGACCTTTCTTGTTTTGCTGCTTTTTTTTTTTTCTTTCTGGATCAGATGCGAACAGAGGTGTTGACTCGGTGCTGAGGTTGTAGCTCTTGCTGCATAAAGCAGACATACCTTTGTCATGCTCTCTGCAGAGCTTTGTAGTTATACAGCAGAGCTGGGAATTCAAGAGAAGTGAAGTTGAGCCGGCTCAACTGAACATGGGAAAACAAACACGGAAAAGAATGTGCTAGAGAATGAAAAAAGAGAATTACTTTCTAGACCCAAATTATGCTTTGCTAGGTAGCAGCTGTCTGGCATTCACAGATTAAACAGCCGCTTAGCTAACATGCATTGACAGTGATAGCATGTCCTCCGTTTTGCTTTGAGTGCATGAAATGAGGAATTAACTCTCCCATGCTGAAAGACTAAAAAGTATCTGGAAGTGTGTGTTTACTCCTAACAAACATCTGAACTCATCTGTTGTATTCAGTACCTGATCTATGCTTTATATGACAATGCAGAGTTAGTGGTGTTGATGCTACTTAATAAGTAAAAACGTTGTTTTATAAAATGACTCAACAAATGGATTTTGGCTATGAAGGGTTTTATTAAATGCATAGTCGCTTCTGAGCCATTTGGTGCATTTTCTGGTTTTCATAGCCTTGTCTAAATGTAAAGATTTATGCGGTCTTTTGTTTTACAGCGTTCCATGTGGAACCCAGGGAGCCTGAAGGAGGCTGTGAAAGCTCATGGAATGATTCCCTGTGTAGCTGAAACTATGTAAGTAGTAGATGTTTGCTTACAACATCACTTGCCCAGCATCAGCCGTTACAGCAGCCATTGCTTCTGGTTCAGCAGTTGCAATGATCCTCTCCTGCCTCTCCAGTGGGAAGCCGTGTGTATCTGTTCAGAGCTGGAAAAAGACTGGGCGCTCATCATACTGCTCCTTACTCTCAGCTATTTTAGAAGTCCTGTATCCCTTCCCGCTAACAGCTAGATCGTGACATTCTGTAAAATTCTTACAGACTATGCTCAAGTCTTTGCCAAAAGTTGAGGCTGGGCTGAGGTTTAGTTAAGCTCTAGCAATGTTGCCTTTGCCTTAGCTAGTGAACTGCCACTTGGGAAGGGATTTAATGGTTGGCTGAGCTGTGTCATGAGATTTCCTAAATTTGTCTTTGGGGTGTTCTTGAATGTATGGAGGGTTTCTTCGTCCTCTCTCTTGATACTTTCTGCATTTTGAAACTTCTTAATAACCTTAACCTTCTAACTTTATTAAATGGCAGAATGCTTGGCTGTGTTTGTTATTCTCTGGATGTATCCAATAATTTCTATTACTACAATAACATTGGTCATTAAAGAAAAATACAGGGTTACTTAAATATCTCCTTTGCATCTTCTTTCCTCCTGCTAGCTCTCCCCCACTTCAGTGCTGCTCTTTTCAATTGTACCATGGTGTGCTTGTGTAACAGAGAATTAGTACTGAGTCACTTTGTTGTTTTGCTCCTTTCAAATCTTGGGTTACGTGCGATCTGGTCACTTGAAAATGGAGAAAAACTGATTTTCTTAGAGTACTTAAAACAAAAAAAACCCACAAACAAACAAACCCCAAAACAAAAAGTCCCAGTAAGCATTAGCAAGGTCTTTCCAATCTTCTGTATGTTTTCTGGTTAATGTGTTGGGCCATATGGTTCTACACACAGTTTGTTCATAGAGGGTGGCTTTTCTTTAACCAGCTGTACTCCCCAGCGCTAGTCTTCCCGTGTTCCCAGTTGCTCACTGCCTTCCAGAAGGGAGCAGAGAACACCGTTGTCGATCTCTGGTCTGCAGTTCCTTATGGGGAAGGTGGCCTCATGGGCATCTTGGTGATTCATAGTTACTGTAGGTTATTGCTCAATACTTGTCTGAGTAATCAAACTTCTTTGGGAGTACCGTGTCCTGTAGCGCCGAGTATGTTCCAACCTTAGCTCTGAATTTTGATCTTTTTTTACTGGAATGGCAAAACTAGTGGTCAGTGCTGCCTTTTGTGTCTCACTGTTGCATTGTACGAGGCTGTTACAGTAATTTTGCCCTTGGGAACTGATCCTTTTGGGAATTGGTGCTTTGCCACCAATCCAGCATAACTTTTAGGTATGCGAGAACTTTATACTTGTATTTCGCGAACCAGCTGGGAGAAGTATCTGTGCACGTCCCCGTGCTCAGTTAACTGTAATTGGCGTGACCTAGACGTGACATTTGCTTTGCTCTAGTTAAGCGAGTAGCTCTGTTCGCTTTCCTCAGAGTGCTTTCTCATACTCCTGATGCTGCAACTGGATCCTCTCTCCACCTTCCTTAACAAAAGGGCCGAGTTCTCCCACTTGTTTCTGCCTCCTTCTGAGGCTCTTGTTCCTTTCATGCCTTGAAACCTGAGTCATGTAGGAAGCGGAGGTGACTAGTAAGTGAAGTGGATCCAGCTCAGTGAAGGCGTTTTATAAAAGGGTAGCTGATGGAGCGCCAAAAGACTTGTCTCTTACAAAACCAGATACGTGCACAAGCTGCCAGCGGATGCAGTCTGACTTTTTTTTCAAGCTGGTTTTACTATTTTTGGGGTAGAATGCTTCAAATTATCTGGCATGTGGCATCTAGGTTTGTGTAGTAGAAAAGCAAGGAATTACAGCAACTGTACTTCAGTATCTTCCAGTGTTTGTCCATAACAAGTAGGATTGTGCTCTGAAAACCTCCTCAGCAGGGAGGAGGAAGGAAGAACTCGGTTCCTGCAGGGAAGAGCGGTGCTAGCAGAGCCCAGGCGGTGGCTGTCGCGGGGCCGCAGTCAGCTCCCTGTAAGGCAAGTAGGTTGGAGTACAGAAAACGTGTGTGTTAGAGGGGTGCGCTGCGGGGACGAGGTTAACTTGCACTCTATGGGTTAATGTTACTGTACTCTCCGGCGATTTTTGGAAACAGCTGTCAGGATACTTCCTCACATACAGGTGTTTAATATTGCTGGCTGACCTTCCCCTGACGTGCTGTAATGCTGTCTTTTCATGACAGCAAATGACACTAAACCCTGTGTGTTTCATCATACCGGTGATGTTGCTTTGTAGATTTGAATATTAGTTAATCATCATTAACACAAGCTGTTGCTTAGGAAGCATGACAGCATGAGTCACTTGTGTTAGGAAAATTTATGGACAGATTATTTAAGTTAGTTTTACAAACTAACATCTTTTTTTTTTTTAACTTTAATTGGGATTGCTAAAGTGAATTGGATTCATCTCTGTCCATTATCCTGTGTTTGATTTGACTCCTACCAGCTGCTTTAGAGGAAAGCACCATTCACTAATAGGCAGCTATTCTTTAACCCGCCCGTAGGGAGAAGCTGTTCCCAATCCCCAACAGCTAATAATTGCTGTTACATGTTTAAGCAGAAAGTTTTACAAACTAACTAAACTCTGCTTTAAACTCTAATACTAGTTTTTACTCTGGATTTTTGTACTCTGCTCCTTTACTTGCATGCTTCTTTCTAAAGAAAAACTTGGCCAAAGTGCTAGCTGTCTTGGAGAAACTGGTGGAAGAACAAGAATTGGTGTAGACTGAGCATATGAATTCTGATGAATTTAAAGGGGGGAGGAAGGCTGGTATCTCAGAGTTAATCGCTAAGCAGTAATTAAACTGCCTGATAATATCCTGTTTGTTTTGGTGTAATGATAAAGCGGCTGGTGTAGTCTGGAGAAGACGGTGTTGCTCAGACGCTTGGCAGCACAGGAAGCAGTGCCAGGCTGTGCTCTGCCATTCAGAGAGCTGTGAAGTACTAAGGACCAGGGAAATTGTCTTTTGGGTTGTTTATGTCGAAATGCATATTTTAATGAATCCTTTAAAATACAAATGAATAATAAATTATACTTGAATACATTGAATTGAACTTTACTTGCCTATACAAAGTTCATCTTTAAAGCGGTTTGAAAGGATGTACCAAATGTTTCTGCTTAAAAAATAGGGGTTTGTTAGTTTTGTTTGTGGATTGTAGGCTTAAGAAAAGGGACTGGGGAGGGGAAGGGAAGCCAGGTAGTTGAAACCAGTATCTTGGCTGTTGTAGTTGTACTCGCAAAAAGATTGGGTTTTTTTCTCACAAAACTGCATATGTGTTGTTTTGCCAAAACTAGTGAAATGGCTGAGAAGATTTATGTTTGTAATCCTAATTTCCGGAGAATTCGTCTGCACTTGGTGCTGCTCTTCCAAGTTGGTTTTCAGCTTAAAGCAGGGATTCGGTCTCAGAAGAGCTTTACGCAAGAAAGAATACAGAAAAACTGATGTGACATCTATTTTATTTCTTAAATTTTTTTCTCTTTTCTGTTTTGTTCTAATTCTGTAACCTGGAAGCAGTAAACAAAGGCAAGGGCAAACCCAATTTTTACTTTTGAGGCTTTTGCCTAACTGACAGTGGAGGTGAAATGCAAATAAGTGGGTAAGTGAGGAATACGATAAGCAGTTGCTTTCTTGGAGCTGATGTTTCTGAGAAATGGACTGTCCACGGCGTGGCTGCATACTGATAGGATAGTGTCAGAGTGTTACTTTGGTTTTAATAGGGAAAATTTAAGAACTCTTTTCTGTGGGTAAAATATCTTTTCCCAATATGCAAGGCTTTAACATTGTGATTTATGAAAACAGAGTATGATGAAATCATTTTGGCATTTTAATTCTGATTTTTTTAAAAAACTGAACTGGAATTACTACTTCTTATCTGCATGTGTGACTGTCAGGAAAGGTTTCATTTCAAAGGCCCCCTCCCCTGTCTGTCTCGTTACCTGAAGGGAGGCACCCACTTGAAACAATAATTTCTAAACACCACCTTGCATGAAAAGTGAGTGTTGCCTCCTTTCTGCGAACACCCTCTGTGTATGTTTTAAGAACAAAAATCTAGATTCCAAACTCTGTTTAAAAGAAAAAAAACCAAAACCAAAATCCACAATTTCCCCCCCGGCAAAAAAAACCCTCTACCCCGTTTGCCTGTTTGCTGAAGGTACGGTCTGAACCCACTGTCTCTGCCAGGTTGTCCCATCAGTGTCCCCGTCCCCCCCACTGCTTTGTTTCAGTGTTTTACGTTCTAAATATAAAATGTAGGTATGCTTTTAAAAACCATTTCCTTTAAAACATTTCTGGGTTAGTCTGTCTTGATGAAGCCTGTACATGAATCAACCTCTTTGTAACCTATGTTACAGTAAGAATTTTAGGAATTTCCTTTATTAGGACCCGTTGGTATACTGCAGCCACTGAGTGAGCTGCATTGATTTCTAGGTAAAACAGCCTGAAATTGCCTGAAATTTATGGCACATGCCAACCTTCTGTACACTGCCCCTTTTCAGTACGCAAAACTTAAATATCCTGAAGTTGGTCTCTTGCTGGCAAATGTTATCCCACATTTAATATTTACAATATTCTTTGTGGAGAAACAGCAATTTGACTCTGCAACTGTTTTTCAGGTTAGTTGACTGCCGCTAATGGCATGGTGAGATGTGTTGACGAGTGGCTGCGAGGGTGTCCGACGGCGAAGGGACTGCTCTAGAAGCTGGGCTTGCAACATCATGGGCCAGTGTGTCACCAAGTGCAAGAATCCTTCTTCTACCCTTGGCAGCAAAAATGGGGAAAGGGAATCCAGCAGCAAGTCGCATAGTAAGAGAAGTGCAGTCCACAAAGATGACCACGGTTCAGCTTGTGGGAAGTCTTCAGGAGATATCCTCGTGAATGGGACAAAGAAAACGGATGCTGCTGTAGAGTCTAGTCAGCCTCCAGTGTTTTCTGGAGATACAAAGAAAGACTCTGTTTCCAGCGCAGAAGAATCTTCGCTCCAGAGGATCGGGGAGTTGTTTAGGAGGTATAAGGATGAACGGGAAGATGCCATACTGGAAGAAGGAATGGAACGATTTTGCAATGACCTCTGTGTTGATCCCACTGAATTTAAAGTGCTAGTTTTGGCTTGGAAATTCCAGGCTGCTACCATGTGCAAATTTACAAGGTTAGTTCTTGTAGAACTTGTAATTATTTTCATATGTTAAAGTATATCCTGTCTTCTGTATGTTGGAGAGACAGCCTCATTAGCTTCACTTACTTATTTCTTCTAACACATTTTGATCAAATTAATTCCAAACCACTGCAGAAGGTAAGTTTTGTATTGCCCTCTTTTCCCCTTCCCCTCACAGTGGCTTTCGGAACTGGAAATGTGTCTTTAGACATTATGCTGCTAATGATGAACAGCACAGTGAGATTCTGTAAACGTTAATTTATTCTTGATTTACCAAAACTCTGTATCCAGCATTATCTTGGCGGTGAGATCGGACACTGCAATTATTTTTTGCTTTAAGTAATGTGAGATTGCTTAGTAACTGCTACCAACTCTGTTACCATCCCGTGAAAGAATGTCATGCTGCTTCCTAAGAACTGTTCCTGCCCAGCCAGTGTTACACTTAGTGTCTTTTTCCAAGAGCAATGCTCTTAAGGCACAGAGAGAGGAAGGAAACGCAAGGTTTTTGACACTGGTAGCTGTTTCATTCTGGCTGACAAGTGACTGGTGTTTAAAGTGCTGTCTGTCCTTCTGGACACGGGGGTCACTCAGCAGGCTTACAGCATGTGTGGTGCTACAGGAAACGACAGAACGGCTAAAACTTGCCAGGAAAAAACCAAAACTACACCAGGCCACACCCCCCTCACCCCCCCAACTTGGTTATCAATGTCCAGGTAAGAGCGAGTAAAGACTTCCTACAGGGACTTGCTGAGAGAGAATGGATTTTGTATTTTTTGGTCTATGTCAATTAGTTTGAGTAATGCTACCTATTTTTACTCGGCTAATAACCTTTAAAATTACTTTGGTGTTCTGAGCCTTGAACCAAACCTCTGCTGTGCACTGAACGCAGGGAGCTTTTCCAGCATCTTCAGAGTCTTTGTGGATGTGGGTGTGTGTCAAATGGATGAGTTATTCTGGAATGCAAATGTGGATTTGGTAGAGGCTGACGGCGCAGGTATTTGCTACCGTGGTGAAGGAATTGCAAGTGGTGTCTGTGATTCTGCACAGCCACCCTGAGTTTTATTAATGCTGTTTTGATTTTCTTGGAAAGAGGGCAGATCTAGCAGTGAGGGGTTACCTCTGTTTTAACGGAATGCTCCGCGATATGAGTGCTGACCAGCTGCTTCCATCAAGGAAAGCAATGTGGTCTTCTGTTCTCCTGAACGCTGCCCCATCTCCTGTCTTCCCTCCAGCCCATCCCGTGTCGAAGTCTGCTGGTTTTGGTTAATACTGGCAGGTTATAACACTCGCTCACGAGTGTTAGAGAAATCAGAGCTAGCCATCTACCCACTTGGCCAGGTTATTAGTGGGCTCATTAGTATAGGACTGGTGCTTCGAGCAGTGTTTACGCGTTGTGTTGTGTGATGCCATGCTCTCTTCCACTCTCTGGGCAGGTGCCTTCACTGACCATTGCCGTTGGCACCTTTTTTATTTTGCAGGCTGGAAGAGCAACCAAAAACCACAGGAAAGCCAGCAGTGAACTGCTCTGTCCCTTGGGAACAGCTCGCCCAGCACATGGGCGTTTAGACATGGGCAGTATTGAATCAAGCTGGCTTATGTATGGTGCTTCAGTGTGTAAATGTGGTGTTTTCAAACATTTGACATTTCTTCTGCGGTAAATTTTACTCACTTTTTAATGTGAAAGGCCCTGGATGTGGTATTATCGAGCAGTCAGGAAGTCAGGCAGCAAAATCTCTTTCGAATGCTAACAGTGCCCCAGCAGAGCCGAGTGGTGTCTGTGGTTCCCCCAGCCCTGAGAAATTTCTTGGAAACGTCTCCCCTTCCAGTAGCTCCCGTTGCCAAGATCTTTGTGCCAGCTGGGCTGAGAGCACACCTTGTCTTGTCCAGGTAACCCTCTTCCGATTTGGCCTGGCTGGAACAGAGATGGGAAGCCTTCAGTGCGTGAGGTCGGTGGGAAGCGCTCGCACTAATTTCTCTTTCTTGCTTAATAGGAAGGAGTTTTTTGAAGGCTGCAAAGCAATAAACGCAGACAGCATCGACGGCATTTGTGCAAGGTTCCCCAGCCTCTTAAACGAAGCCAAGCAGGAAGATAAATTCAAGGATCTCTATCGCTTCACCTTCCAGTTCGGCCTGGACTCTGAAGAAGGACAGAGGTCACTACATCGGGAAATAGCCATTGCCCTTTGGAAATTAGTCTTCACCCAAAACAAGCCCCCCATTTTGGACCAGTGGTTACACTTCCTAATCGAGAACCCCTCAGGAATCAAGGGAATCTCCCGGGACACGTGGAACATGTTTCTAAATTTTACTCAGGTGATTGGACCGGACCTTAGCAACTACAGCGAGGACGAGGCCTGGCCGAGTCTCTTCGATACCTTTGTGGAGTGGGAAATGGAACGAAGGAAAAAGGAAGAGGAAACCAAATGTACTACGTCTTCGGACACAGAGGGCCTGTGTGCGGAGGAACAGACTTAGCGGCATCGAAGCAGCAGTGATGGAAGGAACCTGTTGCCCTTCATGAAATGTAAACTCTGGATGTTTCTGGAAATTACCGAGGCTCCAGACTTTTCTACTTTACACCTTTTTCTGCCTTGTCTTTGAAAGGGCTCTAAAATGCTGTATCATGTTTTAGGCACTTTCTTAATTTTGGTTATTCCTTTTACTCTTGCCCTGAAATATTTGACCCGGGCTACAAGTTAAGCGTTTTGGGGTTGGTTTTTTTTTTTTTTTTTAAGACTTCAGATTAGTATAAGTCAGTCTGATATTTCTTGCACAACGTAGATCTTCTTAGTTAGGTTAAATTAACATTGCTAAATTATACAGTGCCAGATTGTTTTTCATACTACATCTGTCAGGGCAGGTCTGTACTGTGTGTAGTGCTGTTTACATTGTTGAAATTTTAGGCTGTAACAATTTTAAGGTTTTATACCAAGATGAACAGCAGTGTTAACTGTTAACTATAAATGCATTAATTCCCTCGGTAATAAGGCTCTAAAAACCAGCATAAGCAACAGCTTTTTGTAATATGGCTAATTCCCATTTTAAAGCTAACTCTTAGTGAATGAGTCCAGATCATTCCTTTTTTTGGAGTTTCAAACTAAATGTTGGGATTGTTTTATAAAATTACTGTACCTGTCAGTCAACTGAGTGGTAGATGGCGATTTGTATCTAAATCTCTTACCCATCATGTAATAAAAGAGCAGTACTACCTCAGTTTTATTGAAAGTGGGCTTCTTGATGGACTTCCATTTTCTCTGGAAGTTGTATTTTTGTGGTTACATGAGAATATTTTTACTTGACTAAAAGAACCAAAGGTTCTGCTTCTTAAGTTTGCTAAACATTGACAGAAGCAAAACACAAACCCTAAGTCTTCAAGGAAAACTGTGGTATAATTCTGCTTTAATTTGTTTGATTTATACCTAAAGTATTATCTTACTTGTCTGGCAAGCACAGTACTTCGATGTGAGGAACTCTCTTTTGCATTAATATCAATGAACCAATTTTTAAAAACCTATGTTTAATTGCTAAATCGCAGTTAATACTCCACACTTGCTGGAGCAACAATATCGGCATCTGATGACAAAGTGAATTCTTAATGTGTTCTTAATGACAACAGTGTAGATGAGTCATTTTTAGACTGATTTGATAATATTTGGATAGGAGTCAATTTATTATTTTACAATGCCTGTATTGGGACTATTTGCCTGTTGAAACTGTTGTGACTTAAAGGGAGTTTTATTAACACTGGTTGAAACTTTTTTGGTTATTGATGCTACCTTTTTAAATTTTAGTATGTCAACTTTTTTACGCCTTTTGGTAAAAGGGATGATTGCCAAGGCTTTCTATAGAGCTAAGTACTGGCTTAATGAATTTGATACACTTCCATTACACACCTTTTATTTTCAGAGCTGCATTTCAGGATCACAAAACACCTTCAATTAAAAGAAAACAAACCAAAACAAAAAAAACCAAACCTGGACAGTCATCCAAGGCATCTACTGGCTTGTGTGATATAAGGGTTTTAAAGCTAAAGGGAAAGAGATTTGAAGCGGCGAGCGTGTCACGGGAGGCAGTCTGGCACGCTTTCCACAGCTGCTGTGCCCCAGAGGGGTCAGCAGAGAGAGGAGGAGGATCTGCCTGAATTCTGTCACTGGCTCGGCTGGTGCGCAGCCTATGCAATAGCTTGGGCCTGAGATCATAAATCCCTAATGAAATGTGGGTATTGAAAACTGTTTAAAAACAAACCCACAAGCCACAGATAGCATCCCTTTCATCTGATAAAAGGAGAGGTCGGTCCACGCTGTTTCTGCAAGCTCTTGCTGGGAGACGCGTTAAGCTGTGGAAAACAAATGTAGTTGTTCCAGATGCAGCTGAGCCTGTCCCTTTGCAGGAGGGGAGCCCTGAACTTGCTGCGTTACAGGGAAATACACCCGAAGCTTTGTTCTTGCTCCTATAACCTTCCAAGCTACCATGGCACAAGCACTGTTTGGCAGCAAAATCTTATTCTCATTTGGTGAGCAAAGCAGGCTGAAGCACTTGTGCTGGTATAAGTGAATTTATGGTGAGACTTTTGCTGGTGCTGTTATTTAAAAAAAAAAAAAAAAAAAAAAAAAAAAAAAAAA
>VZSF01009106.1:210092-233617 GCA_013398295.1 Chionis minor
AAAAAAAAAAAAAAAAAAGGAAAAAAAATCCCCAACAGAGGCTGCTTTGTTAGCAAAAGTTCCAAATGGAGACTGATTTGATAGTAAATGAAGAAAATGAAGACTGTATTTTTAAAGTTTGAGACTACTCATTCATCCAGCTATTAAATGTTTTGTTCATCACTTCTTTTTTTTTTCCCCCTAAAGGGAATTTAAAATGTCTAGAGTGTGAAAACTATTTGAATGGATAGCCAGCACATGCACACAAAATCCTGGCAGTGGCTGCTGCTGATTTGTACGCTGAACTGCAGCAGCTCCAAGGATGAGGGGTGCAGCTCTTCAAGGCAGGTGTTTGTCCTGGGGCCCGAATGTGGATTGCGGCAGGGAAATCAATTTGTAGCACATCAAGGCTTAGCCCGGTTTAGCGCATCAAATGGAATACAGCTTCTTTTTAAAGGTGGTGGTGGTGAACATATAGGAAGGGAAAAATCTTGTTTCCTTTTGGGGAAAGGACATGGAGTTCTCAGGGGCTTAAGTCCCGTGCTTTCAGTACGAGAGGAAAGCCTTTCTCCCCTTCTGCTGCTTTTAGCCTAGCAGGAACAACTCCACTCGTTGGGTAGAATACTTGCAAAAATAGCCAAATTATCTATGTAGCTATTTATTTTTAGCCTCACATCGGTTTTTTTAATTACCATTTACTGAATGCAAGCCAGACCTGTATCAGTTTTAAACTCCCAAAGCAGGAGCTGAAGGTGGAACTCTTTGGCAGTGCAGAACGTGAGAGGGCTTCAGACCTTCCCTTGGATTGCCGGGGGATTTCATGATCCTAAAGGAGAATAGACCATGCTCTGTAACGCTGCGTACCTGTGTGGGAGTGGGGGTTTGTACATGTTCTCAGAAGTCTTTAACAATATTGGAGCCTCTGAAAATATGCTTGTTTAATGGTTAAACTGTGAATATCTGTGGAACAGGCCAAATATGTTCACTTTTCATTTTTACATAATTTAAGTCTTTGTTGTGTAGGGCACAGGACTGTAGTGAGCAGTGATGCTGATGGAATCCTTGAAACCATTGCAACTATTTAATTTTTTCTTTTAATTAGAGTATGCAGTAGAAAACCTGATGCATGTAGTGAATCTGCTGCAACTTGGGATAAATAATTATAGTTAACTATATAGGTAATTTTAGTAATATACTGGAAGACTGGTCTGACATCCACACTTTGTGGCATTTTATTGCCTTCCCTTATATGCAAAGAAATAGAACTCCCGTAAACTTTACTCCCGAGTAATAAAACACTGACCCCCTGCACCATATTATAGTTTGCAACACCTTAAAATTTGGCTCCCAGATCAACTGGAGGTTCAGTTGTGCTAATTTTTACTTGTGTGGGTGCATTTCTGAGGTCAAAGACTATTTATTGATTCAAGCAAGGATTTGAAAGATTCTGCCTGTAGCTGGCCACAGAACACAACTAGGGAAAATTAGTTGCAATTGAACACCGAATTGTGAGTTTACTTGCTGCTGGTGCTATTGTATACGGAGAATTACAGCTTTTTTAATACTGTGCAATTGTAATGAAAGAACCACAGGAAAAATAAATGAAGGTGTGGCAGGTGGCATAAAATGAGATAGCTGAAGCCTGTGGCAGCTGGGTCCGCCCCAGGAGGAGCGCTGGCTTCCCCGGGCTGGCAGGGCCGATCTGCCGCTGAATCAGCCTCCCAACCACGAGAGCTTTTCAGCCGAGCACGTTTAGGAGCCTGCAACGAGTCCACCCTGCTCTGCTGAGGAGCGAGTGACTCGGGCTTGGTTGCAACGAGGTGCAGCCCCTCTTCCCGAGGGCAGGGTGGCTGTCGGGTGGGGGGGTCAGAGCGCTGGGGGCAGCGGCTGCTTTGCCTGCGTGACTTGTATTTCACTCCTTGCGTGTCTGTGGGAGCCTGGAGAACCCAGGGATCACAGGACAGGTACTAGCCTGTCACCTGTGGTTCCCAGACATGGCTATGCACTGACTAGCGACCTTAGGATTTTTGTGACACTGTCAACATAAGTATCTTCCTTACAGTTCTCAGCCTTGTTTCCAAAAATCCCAAACCCCAGCAGAGTTAAAGAAACACCACATACATAGTTAATAGCCACCTCAGTCCCGATGTAGTTTGTTGGCCGAGGTTACATCATTCCCATTCATCGGAAAATAATAGTCATTGTGAGTTTCTGGGTCTTGCAGCCTTGTGTTCTAAAGTGTGATCCTTTTTTTAGAAGATCCTCAGTAAACTGAGCACCCAGTTCTTCCCCTGAGCTCAGTCTGCTCAAACTGTGTGCATGTGAATTTAGCCTTTCATATTAAAAAGGAAGATGCTTAGCCTGAAACTCCCAAGTTCTTCAGGGTAGTGTTTCAATAACATAAATACTTTTTCAAATAAGTATTGAAAGCTAAGTGTCTGCTTAAATTTTATGTGCAAACAAACCCACCAGTGTTAAAACCTTTTCTCTGGACTACTGAAGATCGAATCTTTGGTTTTATGTTGTCAACTGAAGTGAAATACATGAGATTGTAAGACAGAAGGCCGTAACTCCTTCACCATGAAGTACATAGGTATCTCTACCTCTTGTTCTTAGACTTGAATAGTTTAAGGTTACCATCCTTTGCTCCCAGGATTTTATGCCTGGATGAGTAATCTATTTTTTTTTAATTGACCCAAGTTAAGTATTATCTATTCGCCATACTTTCTGGTATACTGCTTTTAATCTGCATGCAATTGACCCTTTGAAAGGGAGCCAAGTCAAGCTGCAAACGGAAGGGTTGGTCCTCCTGGGTGCTAGTTCTGGAGTGCAATAGTGACCGACTGGAGCTACATGGCATGTGGCTCGGGGCCTTTTATCATCACACACCCTCTTCTCCGGTCCGGCTACCTGTACTGACAATAAAGTGAAGCTGCTCCCCAGGAGGGAGCCATCAGCCTTTTCATTTGCCCTTGAAAAACTTTAGGAACCCACCTGATGCAGTGCCATGAGTGTATATTTCTTTTGATGAAAAATACTGTGTTTTTACAGGTCCGTTGGGCTGGACCTGTAACAACCAGCAAAGATGGGAGCTGCAAAAACTCTAAGAGCTACACACGGCCTTTTCCTGCCTGAGGTCAGAATCTTGCTTAGGATAAAACCGCTACGCTTGAGCAAAGCTGGAGAGTTCTCGAGGGTGTTGGAGATGGCAGAGTGGCATCAGTGCTCAGTTGTATTCATGAGTGCATTTAGGCGGTGTCTCTTTTTTATGCAACTTTTTCACGTCCCTTGCTTTCCTCCCGCAAAGAAAACTGCAACGCAATTAACTGTCCCTGCAATGCCAAACAGATGCTATTCCGTAGCGACTGTTGCTACAGGATTCTTCTTCCAGTTTGAGGGCTACTTTTGGGGTGTCACCTCTTGCACTATCTGTACGGGCACATATTTCAAGAGAACGGCGGGACATGTGAGACAACAGGTAAAAGGAGCACGGAGGTACTCGTCCTGCTACAGTTTGCCTTAAATCACTGAAATGAAAGCGGTTGCTTGCTACTATTGCAATCCTCAGTCTTTCTGTAGTTAGGTGTTGAAATCCAACAGGTTCTGGAGGTTATACAACTTTTTTTTTAATTATTTTTAAAAAGCTTCTATCTTTGCGTAATTGCACTCTTCCGATAAGCCCTTTCTGGATGACATGTCATTTCACACACAGAAAAAAAAAAAAAATCCATCTCTGATGCTCTTGCTGTAAAATGTTGGGGGTTTCCTCCCCCCCTGTAAATTATATTTGGACTAAAGGTTGCCTGCTGTTGAATCAGTGTGTTTACTTGAATGTTGCCATTTTATGCAGTTACAGCTGCTGACTCTTGCGCTTCTCTGGGCCCATGAGTGGGGAGATCGTGTGACCAGAGGTGGCAAACCCGCACAGAACCATCAGTGGAGCTGAAGGCTGGCTGCTGTTTTTATGCTCCCATATTGTATTACATATTAGAGGACTTAACAGAATAGTGCTTAATATTTTGAAGTTGTGACTTTTTAAGTCACGGTAAACATAGTTCCCTTAAAAATATGCTTGCTTTCTTATCTCTAAGTTTAAAACAGTCTTTAAATGAGGAGGTGGGCTGGCAGGAGTGCTTGGAGGGGCCGGTGCTGTTAGTTGTTGAGTAACTCGAGTTCCAAGAGACGTGGATGCAGCTGGCAGGATTAGGTCCTGACCCAGTGCTACTGGGTTTGTGGTGGCTGGTCTTGAGGGCATGAAGCAACTGCAAGTCCTTGAGAGGCTGCATGGAGGAGAAGGGTCAGCCTGGGAGAGCTAGTTGGTGCAGCTGGATTTCTTGGAGTACTTGCTTGTGGATCTTCGCCCCAGTTTAGCCTCGTCGCCCTTTATGGAAGGAATGTGTTCTGATTGTGTTTGCTCCCAGAGAAGTAACTAATTATAAGGAAATGATGAGAGCACACCTCCGTGCCGCTTTGAGTCACACGTGAATACAACTAGCTCATCAGTCTCTCAACTCCTCGGTAAACCAGCAGGGGTAGGTAGGATCAAATCTGCCATTCTTCGTGTTGGGAGTGGTTTTTGCCTTTTCAGACTTGCCCAAGAGATAAACACATATGATCCAATTTTCTCACTCTGGGAAATGATGAATGTATTGTGTGTTGTGGAGCAGACCTGTGCTTCCTCTTTTAGCCAGCAGTATCAGATGTGCTGTGTAAATGTAATGCTTGAAAATGGCTGGAGTAAATTCTGTTTCATGTGGGATCTTTTTTTAAAGGGATGTGGCCAACTTTGAAACAATGATCTAGAGGCAAAGTGGGAGAAGTTCAAGATGATGCATCTACTGAGTCCCATTTGGTTTGTAGTTTTACAGTTACTTTTCTTATATCAAATTTTGCTCACCGTTGTTGTCTGGAACAGAATGGAAACAGCATCTTACAGAATGTGCAATCTAAGGCACAATGCAAATAGGTTGTAATAAGAAGGTTGTCTTTACTTGATAGCAATCCTGAGTGCAATGTTTTTGTCATGTCCCTTTTGGAAGAAGAGCATTAAGTGCAGTCTGAGTTTTTTTCTTTTCTTATAAAGCAAAGCATTGGTTTGTCCATTACTGACTTCTTGTGGAATTTGTGCCAGATGTATATTAAATATTTTGGTGCTTTTTCTAATCCAAGCTGCCATTCATTTACCTGTGAGATTATTGTACTTCTGTATATTTAAATGACCAATCCCTTAAAAAAAAAAAAAAATCCTGTAGTCACAATGTATCCTGGACTACTGTAGCTTTGTAAATGTTCCAAAGTTTCGGGGTTTCCTGTATTCCAGTAAGGTCTGAGGGGAGGGAGGGGAACGGCTACAGAAATCTAATCCACTGGAAAGGGAACTTGCACGCTGTTCTGTGCATTACTGAACAAATGAGTAACATTTGTGGTGTTTACATGACACGTTGATGTTCACTTTTTTTGTGCTCAAGCTTTGTACAAAATGTCTTATTTAAAGCTAAAGTCCTTTTTACATTTTCAATTAAAAGGGGACAAATTAATTATTTTTTCATGCCTATAAATAGAGGACTCTTGCTAGTTTTATTTGTCATCTCCAGAGTTTCTCAAGCAGGAATCCAGGATGCTTACTAAATCCTGCCTAGTCTTTGCAGGGAGGCGACCACGTCATTTTTAAGTGCATGGAATGAAAACTAGCTGGTTTGCTTCACTTCTGCAGTGCAAGTGTCTACAAGGAAGAGATGCTGGATGTGAACAGTCTTAACAGGAGCCTGTTTTTACAGAGGGGTGAGTGCTGAGGTCAGTCTGCTGTTCACCCCCTTGCGCTGAGCTGCCTGAGCCCTGCTCTCGGGCTGGCAGCGCCGGGCGAAGGCGCCAACTCCCTTTCACATGTTTTAGTAGCGCTGATCCCGGTTTGCAGTAACTCCAGCTACAGGACGCCAGGCTCACCGAGAGTGGATTAAGTACCTTGTTAAAAGGAAAAAAAAAAAATTGGCTGTGTTCATTTTGCTTAATAATATGTGTAATTTCAGGCGTTTTAGAGGCTTTAAATTTAGGTATGAAAGATGGTGCCGTGAGCGTGCACTGCCTGCTCACTAGTGCTGCCCCTGGGCTGCTGCTGCCTTTGCCTTTCCCTCCCTTGCCTTCATTTCTGCCCGCTCCTCCTGGCACACAGCAGCTCCCAAATTCTACTCCAGAAGCTGCTCTTATCTCATGAGCCTAGTACAGTGAACTTGGGGTTGGAAAGTAGGACGGTGTAAATATTCTATCAAAGTATTTAATTACTGGAATAATAACAATCTCAACTTTATCTCAGTCTATTTGAGTCCAGATCAAGAAATCCTTTGTCTCACGTTCAAACCTTGTAACACACATTTTCTTTTGATTTTTCCTTTTTTCTGAGTGCCGAGAGCTCTCCTAGGCATCCTTGTGCTTGGAAATTCAATGCGTTAGTAGGAGATGGTCAAGCAGCCTTTATTTTAGATGGCAGTGGCTGCAAAACACAGGTCTGAAGCTGCCAGGTTGCAGATCACCTCATCCAGCTGCTGGTAGCGCACCGAGTGTTACAGCTCTGCGCATCCAGCTCCCTGCTGGAAGCGATGATGTGTGAAGTTCACAGACATGTGCTTTCCTTAAAATGGCCCTTGCCCCTCCCACAGCGACACTGGAACTGCTTTTTTTTTCTTCTTTTTTTTGTGTGTGAGAGGGGTGGGGGGTGGGCAGGGAGGGAGGAGAAAGTGAAGATTGTCCAAGAAGTATGAATCACCAATTCCTCCCTTCCATGGACTAAGTACAGTACTTTCCCGGAAAGGAGGCAATGACTCCGCTTCAGAGCTGGCACACCGCATTCCCAGAAATCCACACAATTCCCAAGAAGAGCTGTTAACCACCGAGCAGCTGCTGCAGGTACCACTTTAGCTTGGCTTGCTGGTTTACAGGCTGCGATGTTTCAGGGAAGACAAGCCAACATCAGGTCAGTCTGCGGCACCGAACAGCTTGCGGAGTTACACCTTCCAGGCCAATACCGATGGGCTTTGACGCAATGCTCCCCCTGGTTTGTCCCAGCTCCTCCTGAGCACTTGCCCAGCTCACCCACTGCCAAGGAAAGTTGCCATAGCAAGAAGGGTTAATGGAAAAATGGAAAAGATTTTGTGCTTTAAGATGTTTTGAATAGCTTTTATTTTTAGACTTTGTAAAAGATACAGAGTGAAAGCCCATTGTTCTTATGGTAAGCGATCTTTACAAAGCCATCAATATTTAAAGTAATTAAAAATATCTTAACAAAAGACTTTGCTTAAAAACTTGGCAGTTCAACAAGCACTCCTCCCTCCGTCATCTTTTATTCCCATCAGACCAAGGCCAGATTGTGATCCATGCATGCTGCAACATAAACAAGAGGCGTGTTATTTCTGGTCAGGGCAGTCTTGATGCACATACGCTTGCTGGTCTAGCAGTGAGAACCCTGCAACCCTCAGGGGCAGCAGATTGAGAAAAACCTGCAAGTTGTTGGGGGTTTTTTTCACCCAATTTTTTTTTTATTTTTTTTTTTTTGCATTCTGTGTAATCAAGAAGCCTCCTCGGAACTGTCATTCCTCTGGGAAACAGTAATGCAGGAACACCACTTGGCAAGAAACCTCTTCTGAGCCTGGGATGGAGCTCCCTTCCAACCCACTCAGCAGCCTGAGAGAAAGATGAGCCCCGGCTCTGTGGGCATATACAGGCTCCTTGGGGATGCAAACTCCTGAATCCACCTGTTCTGCTAGTGGGCTTCACAGCCCTCAGTGATGTAAGCCAACAGGCAAGTGTGTGCCAAGTGAAGCTCGTTCGAGATGGCCCTTGAAAAGCAAATTTGGACCTGCTGAGGCCAGTGAATCTGCTGCAAAAGACACATGGTGTGGACTGTAACTCCACAGCCGTCCTCTCCTCAAACCTCTGCCGTGGGGCTGAGAGGTAAAGCAGCTGAGGCCACACAGTGCTGTAGGGAAGTGCCAAATGATGGCTGAGAAATGTAAAAAAATCTCAGCTATAGCCCAGAAGAAGGCAGCAGGTGATCAAGGGGCCACGTGTGCTACTGAACTGCCCACAGCAGTTAGCCCTCAGTCCAGGCCTCCTCCATGGCCGATTTAAACTGCGGCAGTATTCAATGCCGAGCTTTGTGCAAGAAACCATTTCCCTATGGCTACGTGCAATCAGCACTTTTCTAACAAGGTAGGAATTGCTGCTGTCTCATTTTGTATGCTATTGTTCTTTGGTGTGTGGAGAAAACAGCTTAATGATCTTTATTTAAGACAACAAATTATTTATAAAAAATATTAAACATTTCTTTTTTTTTTAAAGCAGTTATTAGAAACTGAACAATTGGAGCAAATCACGCCACGAGCAGCCCTTTGGCATGCAACCTTGCTGGAATGGTTTGTCACTGGCATTAAGCCTAAATATACTCTTGGCTTGGGATGCAGCTCCCTTCCAGGGACACTGTTTGGTGCACCGGATAATACAGCATTGTGATTCTTCTCCGGAAGCTTTGCAAGAGAGAGGAACCTGGCCTGGCTGCCTAGCCAGGCAGGAGAGATGCTGCTGAGCAGCTCTGTCTCCCTGCTTCTAGTGGAGGGTAAGTCCTCTGTCTCCACAGGGAGTGGTACCCCTTCTGTTGAGGGGAAACTGAAGAAAAGCGAGGGTAGATGTGATCTTTATTTGACTTCTCAACAGTGACTTAGTGAGAGAACAGATAGAAGACTGCGCAAATAAGTACTTACTCACTAACTCGGGCTTTGGCTGGGAAAGATTTAACCTTTTTGGTTAATAATTAAGCACTGAATGACCGTGGCAGTTCAGGCCCTGGGGTCTGACTCTGCCCCATCTGAAAGCATCCCTGATATTAGCGCTGAAGCTCAGCTCCAGTCTAGGACTTGCTCCTTCCTATGAAAGCTTAAGGACTTAGTGAAAGTATTTTTTTTCACAGTTGCATCCTTCACCTAAGAATGAGGGCATGAACCACCTCCTTGATCAGCTACAGCTGAAGCACCTACATCAGGGTACCACAAGACAACAACTGGTTGAGGGGGCCTTGGCTGCAGCAATTAGGTGGTTTTAAAAAACAAACCAACAAACAAACCCCCACTAAAACCACTTAAAAAACCCCTGCCTGCTGTGGCAACTCTGCTCAGTTCTGTCATGGACACATAAAACTTACCTTGCCGTCAAAAAGGATGAAACATTCAACAGGAGAAGGTGGATGAACTGAGAAGACCTGTATAATTAATCAACACTGTGTACTTCAGCCTTGCTAATCTGAACCATCAGCTGCAGAAGTGGTTTCAGCACTTGTGCTTGTTCTGCATCAGGCATGGCTTATGGGCAGAACTTACTGTTCAGGTTTTATTGGCCTAACATGAAAGTCAGACTGAGTAAGTACAACAGCTTCTTCAGGTCTTCTCTCTGGCTTTCACTTCCTTATGCAGGGTTTTAATTTTTAATAGATTAAGATAAAAATATTTGGCTATGTATTTTCCTTGGGTCTTTGCAAAATAGGTGAAAGTTACCTGTTCACTCCAGGAAAGAGGACAACGCACAGGGTGTTTTTCTGCAGGCATCTATAAAGCTTTCTGATCTGGTTGTCTAACTTCTTCACATTTTTCCTTAGATCCTGCTCCTGCATAACAGAATGTAAGCATTTAAATCCCCAATTCATCTGCAGATCTGTAGCTATCACACTTAAAAGTGTGTGTGGCAAGAGTGACCCTTGGGCAGTGTCGGGGATCGAAGAGGCGAGGACAGCAGTGATTCTGTTACTGCCCGGCCTTCGGCAGTGCAGTGGCTCAGCAGCAGGGAGAACCACGTGCCCTACTCAAATGGCACTGCAGCTTCCTCCAGTAAAAATGAGAGCTCCAACTCGACCTGTTCTTTCCTGTACAGCTACGCAACTAGTGCCCTCTCCCGCTGACTCCCATAGCACTGGCGATACCTGTACCAGGCTCTGCCTGCTCTCAAGTGGAAGGCTTCAGTTCCTGTGTAGCATCATCCCTCACTGCCCTGAGCAGCTGCGCTGGTTTTAAGGTGCTGCAATACCCTGCAAACATCACATTGTCTCACGTGATATCACCTCTCCAAACTGCCTTGTGGGGATGGATCCTTGGCAGCCTCTCTACTCCAGCACAAGCAGACCCTTCTGTTACACGTGCCTAAGTCTGCTCAAAGTTGTCACTCCTGGTTCCCAGGGCAGAACCTCCTCACTAACTGCAACAAACATCAGCATAGCCTCAAACTCACAGAGTCAGATAGTTGCTCCATTTTCTTATATAAGATGTTTCTTCGTTGCTTCCCGTTGCTGTGATTCATTTGCCAAATCCATCTCCAGAGGTGACCTGAAGCAAGAGCGTTCCTACTTCTTAGTCTCCTGCCCCTCACATTCCAGCCATTTATAGCTTCAAGGGCATCCATAGCACTCTGTGCTGTCTGGAATTCTGAAACACAAAGAGAAGGGCAACATGCTTTGGCAGTGATGTTGCTGCCCTGTTCCTTGGCACCTGTCAGGCAGGGCTAAAGGTGTGGAGCAGGAGGGAAATGAGAAACTGAGATCACTGTGGCAAGCAGAGCCTCATCTTGCTACAGGCAGACATCGGAGTAGTTAACTGCAACGCAGCTCATCCAGTTGTTCTCCTCACCTTTTCAGAGGCGATTACTTGTCTGTGTGAAGCTGCACAGTGGCCAGCCCTCGCGCCGAGGTACTGGAGCTAATGAACTATCCTGGAGCTTTTCTAAGTAAAGCTCATCTATATTTTTTTTTAAGTAGATTTTTTTTTTCCTTTTAAATAGTTATCTGTAAATTGCTCCTCCAAACAATACATGCTTTCACTGGAGTGTTTTAAATACGGTCACTTAGAGCATACATGAGTTTGAGTAGCTCTTGCTGTGTCTTTGCAAAGTCCCAAGAGCTGCTGAATGAGCTTATTTGAAGGAAATAAGCAGACCGTACGTGAAGCTACTTACTGAGGAAACAGCAGTTCCTGTGCTTTCCACTCTGGACATCCTTTGGCAGGAACAGTGTTTCCAGGTCTTTCAACTGGCTGAATTCTTCTTGCAAGTCTGTCTCTGTTAATGACTTCTTTAGACCCGCCACATAAATCACACCTTCGTTTTCTACATCCAGTTCTAGTTCCTTTATCAAAATGTCACAGTCCAGCAAGGCTGCAGTGACTGGTCTCTGGACCTGGGGTGGATTCAGCAGGGCCAAACACAGCACGTCAGCACAAGCAGCTCTGTATTCTGAGCCTCTATTTTAAATTATTTTCTCCTGTTACCAAAAGTTGACAAGCTATTTTCCCTCCCTTGAAGAAAATACAACTAGTGAAGGCTAACTTAATTAGTCATGAAAAAGGAGAAGAGGTCATGTTTGTAAGACAAAAACACTATAAAATTAAACCCATACTTTGTATAGGGCATTTTAACACCCTGTTACTTGGCTGTTTGTTTTCAAGCTGCACCTAGGAGGTCAGAATGCTTTCTCACCCCCTTCTGCTGACACGCAGAAAGGAAAAAAAAGGGCTATAACCATTTCCTTTCTGCCAGTGGCTCTAAGCTGTCCAGGGACAAGGAGATGGTAACAGACAGCATTCGCCCAGACGCTATGCTGTGAGTAGATGTTAAGAGAGACATATTGGATGCTGTTCCTGCGCTCAACATAACTTAGGTTTTTGCTATTTGTGATGTTTACCTTAATGCAGGATCCTGCTACCTCAGCTCCATTTAGGCTTTCCACAGCAAGCTGGGCAGCTTCCAGCACTTCGTATTGGATACAGACATATGGCTTGAAACAGAAGGATAAGATACTTCAGGCTTATCAATAAGATACATTAACCCTCCGTTTTTAAGAGTCAGGTGTCAATAAAGTTGTGTTTTCTTTTAAAAATAGAATATAAAAATGTTTGGGGTAATATATGTAACACTCCATATACTGTAGCTGTTAAAAACAACCTTCAATTAGCTTGTCAATTAATAACAACTGTTTTGACATTAAAGGCCTTAGTGTATCAGTTTCCTGAGAGGGACAAAAAGCATCTCAGCTTCTCCAGTGCTCAAAGTCCTCTAGCTTGAACAGCACAGTTAAGCCACACAAGCTGTGTTTATTCTTGTCATTGTGTGTAGCAGCTTTTAGATACCCTGATTTGTTGTAGCTGATGACTACACCGCCAGAAAAATTCTGAATAACTGGTGTTTCAGTGGTTCTAATCCATATATTTCCAAGAGATTATTCAGGCTTTCCATGCCTGTCAGCAAGCTTAGTGCTCTGAGTGGTCCTCACCTGGTATGTTTCAGTTACCACTGTAACAGACCGGAATGGTCCACACCTCCCAAATTCTTTTTTCACAGACTTCAAGCAAAAGCTTTCTTCAAAAGGACCTGCATAAACTGTCAGCATGTCAGTCAGCTTGCTTCCCACCTGTAGCAACACAGATCAGAGAAGGAACTTCACAAAGCAAAGGAACTAACTACTTAGTGCATCCAGATAAATAATGACTCTTTCCAAGCTCAGCAATAAAGACTATTCTCAAAAAAAATAGTACCTTTTCACAAAGTTCAGCAAGAAGGCGAGGTGCAATGTTCTCTGGACCCAAACTGAACTGAATGATACTGAATGTGGACAGGGGAACACCTTCTAAGGCTTTCTGAAGAATCTGAAGGGAAAAAAAGTGTAAAGGCTCAAAGAGGTACAAGACAATTATACCGCAAAGGATCAGAAACAAAGCTATTGAATTTAAATTTCATTATTGTCCAAGGAAGCCTTCAGGCAGAAATTCTTCTTTAGTGAGTCATGAGAGGATGAAGAGGATCAAAGCTTATTTCCGAAATGTTAAAAGGCATTTAGCTAACCTGGTATTAACACTATTGCTAGCAGTACTGTCAGTCAGCTTTTTAAAATAGGACTCATCTACCCACCCCCAGAACAAGAACTCTGAACTACTTTGATGCTTGCTTAGACAAACCCACTCAAGTCCATTCACCTGTTTGTTTGAAGCGCTCAGGTTACTCTGACACAGGCCAGAAGAGTCTAGGTCCTGTCTGCCCAAAAGGAGGGGTTTTTGGCCAGTCACCTGCAAGCATTCTAAAAAACTAGCAGAGAGAAGAAAGCTGTGAATCAGTACTTATCAATACGGTGAATTAAAAGCTTTCAAAAAGTGATTGTCAGAGGAAAACGATACAGTTCATTAAAGAAATCTGAAAGCATATTCTTGTCCTCAACATCAAAAGAAGCCTAGAAAATGCATTGTGAAATTTAAGATGCAACTTCTGAAAGTTTTTCAGTGCTATGCTACAATTATTTGTGTCTCGCTGAAGATCTTGGTGGCTTCTGAAAAACATAACATACTACTTTGATTTTATTGAGGATTAAACTAAAAGAAAAAACATGCATATTTGAGAATCTTATTACCATGGCTTGGACAAATGTGGAGGCTCATTCAGCTGTTTCTGGAACGTATATCCTTGTGCCTGTAATGCAGCTTGTTCCTGTGAGGCCTCAGCCAGTTTTTCAGTTTTCAGTATCATCTCCAAGTTTAGTTCTGCTACCTTGGGGAAGGAAGAAGATCAGCAGTTGGCTTTCATCTCAGGTAATTGTAGCTAACCAAAAAGCATGTGCTTTCTCTATGAGTCACCTCGGCGCACAGTAGCGAAGAGACACAGGCATTAATTTCTCGCCTTATTATTTTCTGTTGCCATTTTCAAGTATGCAGCACTCACAGCATCAACCAGCAATCATCTCCAAAAAAAATTTCTCTCAGAAATCAATGACAGAAGCAAGAGACTCATAAAAGCGCTACCACAACATACAAGGTCTCTCACTTCTTTCATCTGGAAAAATGACAGGCATTCCTGTAGGCTGGAAGTGTCTCAATCCTTCTTTACTCAATGCCCCTCTTCAGAATCAGTGGCAATGCTGATTCACGTCGGTGTTTGAGTATTGAAACACTGGTAATGCTCAGGTTATTAAAATACCTGGATATATGCTGAAAGTAACGAGCTGTCAAAATTGAGGCCTCTATAACAGCGCCATTTTCTCTTTTAAATCAACGAAAGGATGGGCAGGGATGGGTTTTTTCCTTCCTAAGCACAACAACTTGTATGTTCTGCGACTAAGAACAGAACTCTTAATTAGATATAGCTACCTTTGTTGGTCCTTGCTCAATAAAGAATTGAGCCAATTCCAAAGCAGCTCTAGCATCTTCTGCAGGATCATGCCCAAGCTTCTCTTCAGACTGAATCTCCTTCCTAGGGCACCAAAATTAGGTGTACAGGCAGGTTATCTGTTTTTCCACACTGACCAACATCCTGTCTTTTCTAAATGGGGTCCTTTTCAGGCAAAATAGATTTCCCCTCTCCAAAAAGGATTTCAGTTCTGTGCAGCAGCATTCTTATGAAATATTCCCAAAAGTTACCGCAATAAATGTTTCTGTAATGTTGAGCAAAGCACTGTTTACTGGGTTTGACAGAAGCAGTGCTAATACTCAGTACTCTAACACATGACTATTTTTAATTTTCCTTCTTCCTTGACCAATGACCCAACTCACAGTTTGCAAACAGACAGGGAGGCAACATCCAACTCTGTGAATTTTGGTGCTGCAGGGTATTCATATTCACTATGTGAATGGTGAGAACTATATTGCTGAGACATAGTAGCCAGTGGTAGCTAGTACGCTGAGGAATATGATTTAAGTCAGTAAATCATACTTTCAAACATTAACCTTTCCTTCTCGCTAACTGCAAAAGATCTCATTTGTGTGAGCCAAAGTGTCTTTGTTGCTCTACAATTCAATACACTGGTACTGCTACGGACCTGCAGAAAAGCTAGCGTTGCGAGGACTCAAATCTGGTTGGGTCACAGTGTCCCTGTTTGCCGAATGACAAGCCAATTTATTATGCTGCCTGATGTTTCAAGCAGGCGGTAAATTCTTCTTTACCATGTCTACTTGCACAGCCTCCTCCTTTCTTCTGAATTGTAGTGAAAAAAATAATAATTCTGATGCTACTAGTGGAAGAGCAAAACCCTGTGACCCACCGTGACAGTTTCTAATACTTCCCATGACAACATGGTAATAATCTTACCCTAAAACAGCTTTGGCTAGAAATTTTAGCTTAAATCTTCGACCTCCATTTCTGGCAAAAAGCAATGAAGTATCAATAACACTGGGGTGGATCATCTGGAGGAGAGAAAACATCACCAGTTTAATTTAAGAACAGCAGTCATATGGACTTGGGCAGTCGCTCCGTTGTTACCTGTGCCTCTGCCTTTTCATTTCAGTTGCCAGTTTCTCACTGATAGATAACCGGTCCACAACAAGAGAGCAGATGGGAATAATGAAACAAGCCCAACTCTCTTTCTAACACTCTATTGGGAAGACCTAGATTGGGTCAGAAAAATTAATTATGATTCAAGCATTTTAGGTTGGTTAAAATAGCTTCGGTTCTTCCTGCGACAGAGCTATCGGAAGCATCTGGCTGAAGCAGAGAAGTAAAGCTTCTGTTGCAACTGTTATCTATGTCTGGACAGACTCCTCCCGTCCTTCTGGATGCTGAACAGCCCCTTGCAAGTTTTACTGATGTAAAGAGAGTCTTTCACTTTTAAATCCTCATAGACATAAGGCTATTCATAATAAAAAGCAATTAACAAGTGTTCAGTAATAAAAAGAGGAATTGTTTAGAGTTTTCAGGTCTGAATAAGTATCACAGGGTTGGGGAAAATACTCTTAAAAGCATACTCACTTCCAAAGCCTGAAGGTCACCATTTAGAGAATGACCCACCAATACTGCATCACGGGGAAGCATTTTTTTTAGTCTGGTTTGGATGTCTGACAGTCTCGTTTTCACTGGAAGAAGCATTTCCTTTGTGATTCCTGAGAATCTTCAAAACAAAAGTTGGATGATGTAAAAGCAAACACATTAGCAACAGCGCCTACTGGAGAATATTACAAACAGACCATGTAAAATATTAACTCACTGTAACTAGTGACAGAATGCTACTTACTGCTTCTGTTCCAACATAAGAGGATATACTGCAGGTGTATTAAATTGTTCTGAGTGCTACCACATCTGTTTCAAAAGTTTGTCTCTCTCAAATATAACTTATTTTTAAGTGATGAAGTTCTTAGCACAGGTAAGGAAATACTGCAAGACTGATGGTGGAAGGAGATGCTTCCAAGTAACCTGAGGGGATTGGCACATTACCTCCTAGACAAAGCCGGGCCAAGTTTTGGAGAAGACAAGGCTTGAGTTTTGCCTGCTTTTGTTATAATACTGAGCCCAGCCCTAGACGTGTGTACGAGCTGATGAGCTGCTCTGTTCATCTTTTACAGATGAACAAACTTAGCTATAGAGCAGAGAGATGGCAGACTGCAATCCCGTACTCTTACCCTCCATCTTATTTTATTGCCAACAGTAAAGAGTAACTTGTATCGCTAATTTGTAACAGAGTTTTTCCTAGAACACTGCAGAATGGTAATGCTTCTGCCTAGTAGCCACACGAGTACTATGTAGCAGAGAGTGTATACATTACTGTGGTTATTCTAATCACACAGCAAGAACTATATTCTTTCTTCTGAGTGAAATGCAGTAGGTATCTGTGCAAACCAAAGCCTTCTGAAAGCTCCTGTGTAACAGGCTCAGTTTGAAAGGGCTGCAGCTCTTAAAGAGATAACAAACCGATGCACAAGTCACCTGGTGCGGTAGTTCACCACCTCGGTTTCAGGTTTAACTAGTTCATTCAAGAGGCACCGACCCTGCGCGTCCACCAAAGAGACACGAGTGACTTCATTCCCTTTCGCGGTCAGGCACTGTCAGGAGGAAGCAGAGGCAGTTCCTGAATCAGCATGACGCTACCACTCAAAAATCTTAGCGAACAGCCAGCATCACTACAAAGGAGTTACTCAACTTGGAGATCTACCACTCATCGCTCGTTGTTTTATACTGTAGCATGCTTCATTTGAATTGTTAAATGCCCACCATAAGTACAGCAAACACACAGGCAAGCATAACACACAGAAAACCATTATAAAGAAGCGCTGATTTTACAGAATCAGCCTGTGCTCTCCGCTGCAGAGCCGTCACTGAGAGCATCTTCACCAGAGGAGATGCACAATTTAAAAGCAGAGCCCAGGTTATATCATTAGTTACTCAATGCTGATGCCAAATAGGCATCTCTACAAGGTCAAAACTGCACTAAAGGAGGAATCTTCACCACAGCACGCTGCCAGAACAACTGTGATGGTTAAAGGAAAGATGTGTGATAGGGAAGTATCTTTCCGCTCCCAAACCTTGGGGAGGGCTGGGAGGAGGAATTCCTCTGCAGTCTCGGGGGTTACTGCAGCACTGCTGACGGGCCTGGCAGATCCAGCTGCTGCTCTGACAGCCAACGCAGAACTGAGCTCTCTGCTGCACTGCTCAGGGTAACATTTCTGTCTTGTTGCCAGAACCACTTCCCGAGTCCTTCCCACGGCTGCATTTAGCACAGGTGCCATCAATGAAGGGACTGGCAACAGATACTAATATATCAGAAGCATTTTAGCAAATACACAGGGTGCTTGGCTCACTTTGGAATAGCTGGTAGGAGTTTGGTCGCTTGACTATATTTTGTAAGGCCGCGCATTTATGTTTTACCATTTCACAATCCAGACCAAAGAGGGGGCTGCTGTCCGTCCTCTGCTGATCACACTCCGTATATATATAGCCCTTGCATCTAGAGAAGCCTACAATGAAGATACCCATGAATAAGAAACAGACCTCTCTCTTCTAAAACTCATCATATATCTTATATGGTGATATATTTGGTCATCTTATATGACCAAATATATCACCAACTGTGAACATTTAAAAAAAAAAACCAAGACAACCAAATAAATGCCCAGAAAAACTGACCTTTTATGGGATAGTCATTTTTTTTCTGTTCTTCTAAAGTTAGAGTATAGCTAGTAAGGCCTTGTTTTTTTTCTCCATATTTCTGAATGATGGGATTATCCTGCAAGTCTGATCTTTCAGGAACACTTTCACTGCTAGTGGAAGTCAAACCTGTAAAATACAGAAGCATCTGTCAAGCTCAGACAACACTCCCTACTTGCAGTCAGTTTTCTGCATTAGTATGTACACTAAGAGGCTACACCATTTCAAAGGAAAACACTACCTGGAACAATAAACTGAAGGAAAAAGATAGATAGATAGATAGATAGACAGACAGACAGACAGACAGGTGTCTATCTGCAATTTTTATATACAGATCTTCAGTTTATATCTCATTTATTGTGTATATATATGCACGCTATATAAATTATGTATGTAAAAATGTACAAAATTATATATACACAATACCATATATAATGTATACAGTATATCTATAATATGCTTGATATTCAGGATACTTGAGTCTTACTCCCAGTTCAGCTACTGACACTGCTGGCTGATTCAGAAGCAAGTCACATCTGAGACAAGTCTCTGTCTCACATTCCTTTCAGAAACAGAGAGAACAAACTTCCCTCATAAGCATGACAACATACTCATCTGTTACTTTATGTAAGCTGCAAAAGAAGTGCTCTTTTCTTTTCTACCTTCTCTGTGGAATTCTATCCTGTAAGTATTATCAGGAAAAAATGTGCTCTAAATGTGGCTCACAAAGAGGCAAGCGCTGAACCAACACCAGAATCCACAACTGCATAAAGTTAAATTAGCCTGTAGGTGATTCTCTGCAGATTACACTTAAAAGAAAATATACCTGACATCTCAGATCTGCGACTGTGCAGTAGGTTTACAGTCACGATGCTAAAGGCTTTGTCAATACATTGAAAGTAACAGCTGTTCATTCTCCCATTTAGGACCTGAATTCAAGATTCTTTGTTACACTTCTAACAACTTCGGTGAAGCTGTAGACTCTTGCAGGTTTGGTACAAGCCTGTTGGATTACAGTCACTTCTATAAAGAGTATGAAAATAGGAAATCTGTTGTCAACACACCTGTTCTTTAGCTTGATTTGCAGCTCAGTAGAACAAAGAAAACCAAGAAAATATGAGTTACTATTTAGCTCTACTCCAATTTATATTTCCGTATCTTTTATTAGATACATCTTAGAATAAAATAATCACAAATGGGCAATGATTCAGAATTTTGATTTAAACATGCTAAAAACTTTCTCGCTGCTTTTTGCATTTACTTGTGATAATAAGCCCAACAGAGTTACTGAACTAGTCAGGGTAACCAGTCTCGCAGTTTAAGCCCATGTATGTTCTCCTTTGTAAACAAGTTTACACTAGCAGCAAGCTGGGACTGCATAGGATGCAGAGTCATAAATTACTGTCAGAAGTGAATCACTGCGGTTGAAAGAGATGATGCAAAACCAAGCAAGATACCTTGTGCCGTGTTTTGAGGTTTCAGGTTTGCTCTTTCTCCATACAGGCTGGCTAGGAAGTTGGCAGAAGGTGTTAATGTGAATCTCTGAAAAAAAGAGATGTGCTACAGACTTTGAAATAGCAGTAGAAATACCAAGCAAATTAGATGTTTCTTGATCCCTAAACCAGACAAATTTAGAGGAGGATGGATAAAGAATTAGTGGAAATACATTTGGTGTTTTCTCAAGGAAGAATAAAAACCCAACACAAACCAAACCTGTTTTAATGACAGACAATATAGGATTCTTTGTACGACACGACAGATTTGCCTTGCCTGGTACGATCAAGAACACAAATCTTGACTTTCTTTGATAGAAACTAAGGCAAGTTCCAAACTTTCCAGTTAAGTTGTGATTTGCATTTGCTGCAGTTCAGGGAGAACCCTCTGTCTGAATCGAAGTGCTTCTTTCTTTCTTCCTTCAAAAATGTTGCTTGTAACTCAGAAAATTAAAATAATTCTTTTAATAATCTTTTTGGGAAATGGGAAAAGCTTGACATAAAGTGCAAATAGTAAAAGTGAGATTTTCTTCAACCTGTGGGAATAGCATAACTATTGAGAGTCTCCCCACTTACTCAGAGTAAATTTCAAATTAACTGAGATATTTTTAATCTCACTGGCATCCTGAAGATGCGGGAAGCGTAACAGTCAGAGGGCTGAAACATCAATACATGTTTCACCTGGGAAGGCTTCAAAGATTGAAGTCTTGAAAACCTGTTTCTAATATCAAAAGCTTTGCCTTTGTTCTGAGCTGACAAAGCCTACAAATAGATCCTCTCATTAGCTTGCTTTGAGAGTCAAAGATGGCCACTTCCTATTGGAAAAGGCAGTAATTTCACTGCAGCGCTTAATCCTTGGGACATAGTTTCAGGACTGGAAGAAGTTTAGAAGACAGAAATACATTTACGAGACTTACATGCCGGAACACTTTTCTGAGATGCTTGAACTGCAAATAGAATTTGTAGAAATGGAGTTGGCTCATTTGATGTAGAACAATAACCACAACCCCAGCCAGGTGGCTTTGGCGATAAATACGGCACCAGCTGCAGTTAAAAAAAATAATAATTAAAAAAGAAAAAAAAAATCAAAGCAAAACAATTATCAAGCACTCCTAAAAACAAACGTGGAACCAGCCCAGCTTTTAAGTCAGTGAATGGCAAAGTGCCAAATTACTTCAATGAGAAGAGGCTTTATAGTTTATCTCAAAACAGCCATATATTCCTGGAAGCAACATAATACAGCAGACAGAGAAAGAATGAGTTATAGCGAAATTCTGCTGCAGTACCATTTCAAGACATTTACACCTCGTTTATATGCATCAAAATGTGAACACACAAGTAACTTTGGCTGTAGTGATGCAGTCTAGTGAATCAATGCATCAAAAAAAGTTTCACAAAATCACTTTCTATTCACTACTAAAAATCCGAAGTGGGATCATTTTTGCCTTGAGTTTCATTGCAAGATTCACTACGTTTCATCATATGTTTGAGGTCTGAGGTTATATACCCTCCTCGGCTTTTCCCTTCCATTGCTGAGAAGATACTCTGAAAAAGGGCAAACACTCTAGATTGCTCAACTTCAATTATCTATGACATGAAACCTGTTGATATTTTTGTATTGTATTAGTGTTTTTAACATGGTATTTTGTTTCTCAGTGTGTGAGGCTTCTTCTGTTGCACAAAATGGTTTAGTTTTGGTAACTGCATAAAACTGCAGGTATGAAATGGTAGAATTTTTGTCAGAAGAGGAATTCTGGTTTCTGGCCAAGTCTAACAACAAGTGTATCTACCTAATACTGGCTGTAATTATGGTAAGTGAGTTGCATGGATTCCAAAACCAGCATGGCCAATATGCCTTTAGGTAGGTTTTCACAACACGTGAGGACACAAGACAGGTTTGATTCCCGAATATGAATGTGTTATACCTGGGCTGTGTTGCGTTGTGGCATTTTCCCAAAGCTGCATACTTTAACAACTCATACAGCTGGTCACGGCTGATTTCGCAGTCCTCACCAAATAAAGCTGCTGACAAGCAAGATGACTTTTCCTGTAAAAAGGGAAATGTTAGTAAAGAAAATGAAGTGAATTATACAGTAAATATTTACTATTTGGATATGATCAACTGCATTTAAAATAACTCTTCCACTCATCATAGGCAAAAGTTCCCTTTCAGATCACACTTTAATATTAAATTTACTATCAACATTTCAGTAACCCAGGTACTCTAACTTCAAGGGTGTATTTAATAAAGATTAATGTAAGTAGATGTATGTAGTACGAAGATTTAAAGTTATTTGATTTGCAAACATGATATTCTGCTCTCTCAACTAATTCACCCAGTTGTTGCTGTAGAGCTTTGGACATTTATACAAGTGTCGCCACTTCACATACGGTTTGCTGTAACCCATTTACTTCATTTACATATATGTGATCTGTTTTGGCAAATGGGTTTGCTGTCCCCTGCAGGAAAGAAATGTTTCATCCAAGGAAGCTGCAGGAAGAGATGAGATGGAGTGGAGACTGTACCACACAGTTCAACACAACAGTTCTTTAAGCCTAAATGTACAAATTCTCCTAAAAGCTAATCAGCAAGTACACGCAGGATTTTGGAGACCACCGCTGGCCATATGGCCTGTTCCAGTGGATCTCCTTTGATCTGTAAAAATTGTAGATACTCTTCTTTTTATGTGATGAAAAGCCATCATGGCATATAGGGGAAAAAAAGACCATCAAACACTACAGAATGTCAAATCCCACAGGATAAACAGGACATCCCTGCTCATTGCAGGGGAACTGCACTAGATGACCTTCACAGGTCCCTTCTAAGCCAAACTATTCTATGATTCTATGAAACAACTACCAGGAGTTGTGTTTTCCCCACCATGCCAACAAGCCTTGTGCTCATTAATTCTGTCAGAGCCTTCCCAAGTGGGATTGAGCTGGCGCACTTTTAAAGCCATTTGTCATTGGGTAAGAAAGCTAAGCAAAGGTGACAACCTTTGAGCTTCATGTGGTTAAGAATCATCTGGGAATAATAACAAAGAGGGGTGCAATTGCTAGTCCCTCATCTTTGATGCTGAGTTAGACAAATAAATAATGACACTGTTGTTTTCAATACAGCCTAATTAAAGTTTTGCAAAAAAACCTCAACAAAACCAAGCAAACAGCATAAGTTTAATTTCACCAAGCAAAGGCTACCTGCCAACCACAGGAATTTCAGTCTCTGATCCGGTACAAATAAGACGGACCTCACAGGTCAGACACACTTACTCTCGTCCCGTACGGGGCACTAAGTAAGTTGCAACCTGGGTGAGTTAGTTCCATGGGACTGAAACTTTGGGTTGATTTGCAGCCTTCAGGTGTGATGTGCTGAGCAGGCACGTGCTCATTTCAGGGTCTACTCTGTTTAGGAAAAAACGATATTGGAAAGTTTGAAAGTTTATTCGTATTTTAGCAAAATTCCTTAATGTAAATGCCTAACACTCCAAATGAGCCCGTTTCCACATTTCCTGGAGCGGAAACTAAGCCGTTATGAGCAGGTGTTACCTTTAGCCAACCCTCCAGCTACACCCCCAGCAAAGCACGTTTTTCCTGAGCTTCCAGCATCCCAACGCGTGGCGGAACAGACCCAAAAAGGGGGTTGTGAGAGAAGCGCCGCGCATCCAGGGGCCCGCCGCGTTCTCCCCACAGCAGCCGGGCGCGCTCTGCCCCGCTCCTCACCTCAGGGCCCGGGCCTGGCTCCGGGCCGCCGCCGGCCACCTTCCTCCTCTTCCGAGCTGCCTGCCGTCCCTCCGCGCCCTCGCCGGCCCCGGCGGGCCGTTTGAGCCCGTTTACGCGGAGAGCCTTCACCATGGCTTAGAAGAAACCACCGTGGCGCGGGGTGAGGCGAGGGCGGCGCGGGACGATGCCGCCGCGGCCCCTCCGGACCAGGCCCCAACGCCCGCCCAAGCGCCGCGGCTCCGCGAGCAGCCCCGGGAGGGGGGATCGCCCGCAGCCCTGACGCCGTGGGGCCGATGCCCGGCCGCCGCCCGCTCGGTCCCCGGTCCCCCCGGCCGGGTCCCACCTCAGCCACGCCGCGCTCCGCGGCCGCCGGGCAGCACGCCGCTCGGCACGTGGCTAGCTGCGCCTGCCTGC
>VZSF01009106.1:233735-278981 GCA_013398295.1 Chionis minor
GGTTTGAAATGGCCGCCGCGGCGCCGAGCTGGTTGTGGGGCGGTCGCCGCCTGCCCGCCCGCGGCTGAGGGCCGAGATGGCCACCAAGCGCCTGGCCAGGTGCGCGCTGCGCGGGGGATCCCTCCCGCTGAGGGGCTGGGGCGGAGTGGGGGGTGGCGTCTGGGCCGGCGAGGCCCTGTGGGGGCAGCGGGTTGGGGCCGTCCGCCCGTCACGGTGGCGGAGGGGCCGGGGGAGGGCGGCCCCCTCAGCGCGGGGGGTGCTGAGGCGGCGCCGCTGCGGTTCGCAGGCGGCTGGGCCTGGCGCGGAGCCGCGGGCGGGCGCGGAGCAGCGGGCGAGCGGCGGCGGCAGCACAGCGCTTCGGGTACCTCATCGTCCTCGACTTCGAGGCCACCTGCTGGCGGGAGGCGGCGCGGCGCGGCCCCGAGATCGGTGAGTGCGGCGGGACGGGATGGGAGGGCACCGCGGGGCCACACCGGGGAGCAGCGGCCCGGCCGGGGGAGGCGGAGGCAGCTTTGAACGTTGTGTCCTCGTTTCGCTGTGCCCCTTCCGCTGCCTGGAAGCGCCAGTGCCACACTTCAGTCCTGGTTTAAAGCAAAGGGCCTAATTTCTGTGAACAGCTTTAACCTTTCTGGCTTCGTGGCTTGGGGTTGCTTTTTGCTGGTGGTTTTTTCTTTTTTTTCTTCTTTTCGTTTTTCTCCTTTCGTTTTTGTCACAGTTGAATTTCCCGCGGTCCTGTTAAACACTTCAACAGGGGAGATTGAATCCGAATTCCACACGTACGTCCAGCCCCAGGAGCATCCTATTCTCTCTGAATTTTGTACAGAGCTAACTGGCATAACACAGGTATAATTGCCATTTGGTATCATTCCACAGAGTCAGAGCTACTCTTTAAGATTTTTTTTTTTAAGCATGCCTTCAAAGGGCTAAGGAGAAACAAATCTCAAATGAATTTCGGTGCATACGAATACATTCATACTTCTTGTTCTCTTTCATACAGAATCAGGTTGATGAAGGGGTCCCTCTAAACATTTGTTTATCGCAGTTTTTGAAATGGATTCAAAAGATACAGAAAGAGAAGAAAATTATGTTCAGTTCAGATATTCCAAGTCATTCTACTTCAGAGGCAAAACCATGTACCTTTGTTACTTGGACAGGTAAATAAAATTTCCATTTGCTTTTTCTCTGGAATAATACACCTAAAAAATGAACATTTGGTGGTGCTAGAGAGTTTGTGTTGTCACTTCTAGGGAGCCAAAATCCTATTTTAAGGTATTAAAGATTTGCAATATTGTGATAAGACTGAAAATCGGAAATCCATTGAATCCTGATGTGTTTGCTGCATCGTTACATTTTTCTGCTTTACATACAGTGAACTGTGTCACTGTTCTTGATGTGTCTAAACGATGTAATGAGGTCTCTGAGATCTTGACCCATCATGAAGCCATTCTTTACTAATAGGCATTCACTTGTCCTGATGTCCCATTGCAGCAACCCTCGTGCTTTTCGTGTACAAAGACTTCCTTAGCCTATGCTTCCCGTGAGGACACTATTAGTATGCCGATGGCATGTCCCTTTATGTAGATTCTAAGCCCTCTTTATGTAGATTTCAGGCTAGTTCTTTAGTGATGGATTATTTGTGGGTTTTTTTTCTGTGCAGACTGGGACCTGGGTGTGTGTTTGCACTATGAGTGTAAAAGGAAGCAGCTGCGAAAACCTGACATTTTAAATTCCTGGATTGATCTCAAAGCAACATACAGGGTGAGAAGATCGATGGACTGTGAAACATTTATACCCATATTATCATCTCAAAGGCTAACTGTATCTGAGGTTACAAGCCAACATTGTATGTTCCGGTGACTAGAGTAACCCATTGGGGTTTTTTCCCATGTTGTTATCGCTGAATAACAAATTGCATGCGCTAGAACTGTGTGAATTTCAGTAGAAATCTTAATGCTAGGAAAACAACCTGGTGTTATTGTTGATAAATGAATGATAATCCTAGGAGAATTTTCTGAGCTGCTCTTCCTTTCCTGACATCTTTGGCTCTCCTTGCTTCCTAACTTCCCTAGTTTTGTGTGCTCTTATTGCTGCCTTACACTGCTGTGTAGAAAATAGTCATCAGCTGTTTAGAGGTACTTAAAGGTTTGCATGTGAACTGCACTTGGACCAGAAAGTATATTCTGAATAGTATGAATAATACTGAAAAAATGAATGTATGTTACACAGCCCGCACTGCAATAGAGTTCTAACTTGGGGGCTCACAGCACCTTCCCCTGTGTAGTCAAGGAAACTCTCACAGGGTGATCCGGGAGCCTGCCTGTCCCAACGCTTGGAGCTTAGGCTCTTCACCTCTGTAACAGCATCAGGCCTCTGAAGACAAACCCTGTGAATATGCCCCCTTTCTTGTGAGCAAATGAGATACTGGGAGTGAGTAGCAATACTCACTTTCTCATTTAAAAACAATTTATACCTATGCTGAATATATTAATGCCCATACCTCTGCAATATGTTTAAACATCTCAACGTAGTATTTATAGTTGTATTCTTCAATGCTGTGCTGTTAAGGCCTTCATCGATGTAAGCCATAAAGTACAAATGAATGACTCCAGAGCTAAGACAGAATGGATTAGTTTAAGTCTGAGAAAAGGGATTCATGGTTCTTTCCATTCCAATTTGCTACAGGGTAAGTCACCTATGGCTTTATGCTTATTTATCCTGACTGTAAAATGAGGATACCTGACTTGCACAATTGCCTTATGAGATTTATTATTCATAAGGTGATATTTCTGAAATGGTTTTCACTTCACTATGAAGGCATTTTGAAATGCTTTATGTTAAGCACCTGCATTTTTTTTCCTTAGGCCTTCTACAATAGGAAGCCTAAAGGGCTAAGTGGGGCTTTGCAGGATTTGGGAATAGCTTTTGCAGGACGAGAACATTCTGGTAAGTGTGACAAGATGATCCTCATTTTTATATATATATATAAATNAACTAAAGCAGCTAGTAATATCTAGTCATTACTCTAACTATTGTTTGCAGGTTATACCATGTTGTGTCCAACAAGAACATCAAAACAAGAAAGGCTAGATGCTTCAAAGATCAGTTTGTTATTTCTAACTTCATGCATTATTTCTGAAATCTCTCCTAGTGTTATTGAGTGCATGTTCAACAAGATCAATTTCTGAATTGCTAGGGTACAAAAGAAAAGAGGTGGAGGAAGGATAAGGAAACTTGATTTTTACCTGATGGCTCTGGGCAGCATATTAGTGTAAGAGAATACCAGCACGATTTTTTTTTTTGGACACAATGAAACAGAGCAAGGATTTTAAAAACTGTGTGTATATATATTCAATTGTATGGATTGGTCCTTCAGATGTGTCAGCACATTTCAGAATTTTTTGGAATTTTTTACTTCTGCTTCCCTTTTTTGAAATTGGTAACTATGTTTTCTGTGAATTCCTGTCATTTTATGTAAGGCTTACCTAGATTACATTTTTCCTCTAATAAGAACTAAGCCCAGTAGCAGCTTAAAAAGAATACATTAATGTAATACTTTTGAAGGGTTGGATGATTCTCGGAATACTGCCCGTCTTGCTTGGAGGCTGATTTGTGATGGATGTGTGCTGAAGGTTACTAAATCTTTGGATAAGGTTAGTAACTACTTCCTATCTTCCCTTCTACTTGCTGTAATCATAGAATCATGGAACGGTTTGGGTTGGAAGGGACCTTAAAGATCATGTAGTTCCAACTCCCCTGCCATGGGCAGGGACACCTCCCACTAGACCAGGTTGCTCAAAGCCCCTTGTAGCCTGGAATACAGATGAAAGGTGAGCTATTGAAATAATAAACTTGACTACGAATTGAACAGGCTGACAGGCTTATTAACTTTGTGCATTGATTCCTAAAACTTCTGGGTATTCACTTTCCAAAATATCCTTTTGTTTATGGACTCCCTAGGCACATCTGAAGAATAATTTGATTCCCAGAACACCGACTATAAACTTCACTGACAAGACTCCACTGGGAAGGAACAGCAGACCTGAAACACCTAGAGATGGAAGTTGCGAAACAAACTCTCTGGCTGAGAAAAACCACAACGCTGGAATTAAGATAAATTCTAATGTACAAACTGAAGAACAACAGACCACTTGCATTAATGCCTCTGCAAATGTCTGCGTTGTACCCAGCAGCAGCTCAAGGACTGAGTTACATGCTCAAGCCCAAAGGTCTTTAATAGCATCCACTGACAGATTTCCTGTTCCTCTTGTGCAGGCACAGCAACCTCGCAGTACTCTGTCAACAGGCATCCAGCAGGGATTTGGCAGTGGGCAACTTCCGAGTACAGCCAGATATAGCTCCCCAGCACAGGGATCGGGACTGGTGCTTGTCTCCACTACCATCTCCTCAGTTAACATCTCCAATGAGGATATCAGTACTAGCTCTGATTGCTTATCTCTGCTGACTGACTGGGAAGATGTGGCTTTAATACCAGAATCTCAATATGAACAAAATTCAGACTGTGTTCAGGTCAAAGATGACTCAAGTACAGAGATTTTAACAGTGTCGGAAAAGAAAACTGCTTCAAAACAATTGGCTGCGGGGAGTTCAGATAATCAAAGTTTGGAGAAAACTATAGTACTTGAGGAACCTCTGAAATCTATCGTTTACAAAAGTCCTGATACTACTATCTATAATGTAGAAACAGTACAAAGGCAGACTTCAAATTTTTCTGCTTTTAAGTTACCATCTGCAAAGGTAAATGCTATTTCAGCACAATCAGCATTAACTGGAAATTATTCTACTCCTTCGGAGGTTCCTAAAAGAAAGCCAACTAGTCCAAAAATGTTCCCACCAGCAAAAAAACAGTCTTTTGGTATATATCAGGAGAAAACTGCATCTTTTGACCATGCCTTACCTTTAAGAAGTTCAAATTTACCCAAAGCATCTCCCGCCATTCTGAACTCCACAGCCAATTTGAATCAGTCTGTAAGAGCTGTGAAAAATGGAAAACCAACTCCCCCTCTGTGTAACTGTGGTCGAAGAGCTAAAAAACTGTGTGTGTCAAATGCTGGGCCAAATCATGGCAAAGGATTTTTTTGCTGTCCTGTTGCGAAGCACGAAAGTAATAAGAAAGGTTGTGGATACTTCAAGTGGGAACATGCGCTTCAAAACCAGAAATCTAATGGGCTCACCCTGAATGCAGATGCTTTGACATCTCTTGGAACTTACGCTAGTAATATAGCAAATCCTTCCAACAAAAAATATTTGTGTCTTAGACCCTCTATGAGAACTTGATCTATTTTGTCTGAATCTTAAACTCACTAAGTTGATTATGCTTAATATATAATCAGGACAGTCAAATGATGTCAGATATATATAGGTTCTGAGAAAGGGACAAAAATGACACTGTTTGGTTAACATAAAAATGGAAATTGCTCAAGCATACAACAATATTAGTGTATCATAAACTATCTCGTTAATGAAGTGTGAGAACAGATAAAACTATGAAGTGCTAAAACTGAAGTATGAGCAGCTGTTGCTACAAATATTAAATTTTCTGTTTTATCGTGTATTTTGAATCCTTTACTAGTTCAGTCCTTAAAGAACATTTTAATGAGGCATATTTTACTTATTTTTTCTAAATACACTCATAATGATTATAACTCACTTTTTAAAATGTATTTATACATTTATAAAGATAATATAATGATGATAACATACTATATAAGTTGTTGTATTTTTGAAGCAATAGTGTTCTTTTAAACTCTGGGGTTTTTTTATCCTTTAAATTAAATAATAATAAAGATAAAATGCTGGTGATAGTTCATTAAATGGCTTCTTTAACACTCATCACCTATTGCGCTCTTGACTAGATGAGTTTCCCAGCAGTCTGCCTGCTTTTGTGCTATTAGTGTAGAACCTGGGACAGCCAAATGCTGGCAATCAGCTAAGAATCTATTCAAACCTAAACTAAGGACATAGTATCGTGTCTTTTACTCTATGTTACTGTCAAATCTGCAATATCTTACTTTGTTAAAAATCCAGCAAAAAAGCAACAAGTACTTTTAATCTTTTCTCCACTCCTTCTGGCGCAGTTCATTTCTTCTGATCTTCCCACTAATAGTTTTTGGCAACTGTTGAACAAACTCCACCTATTGGGAAAGGGAGGAAATTGCAATACCAAATAAGGTAACAGTTTACCTAAATTTTTACTTTTTCTTAACCTCAGTGGCATACACTTACAAGCCAAGTAACAGATAACACCCATGGTCTTAGGGCAGTGAAAATTACTTGGGTATTTGAGCACTCACCTTCCTAGGATATTTGTATGGAGCAGTAACTTTCTTAACATGGTCTTGTAGCTCTTTCATCATCTTTTCTGGATCATGTGAAGCATAGTCAGGTGTTAAAACAACAAAGGCTTTCACTACCTAAAGAAGTTATGGCAGCAATGGTTTAAATGCCGATGGAACAGCATTACACAACAGAAAGATCTGAAACTTTAACCAAACATTTGCTGACAAACTGCAGAGTAATGTATAGGGCAACTATAGAAAGCTTTGCTAGAGCAAAGCTTGCTATAGATCTGGACTGTGCAGGCAGTTTATATAGATTTAATAAACACCAAAACCTGTAACTATTTGAATGACAGGGAGAGCTTCAAATAGTGCTTTTGTTATATCGGATTTGGGGCAATTGCCTTGGTCAGTTTTTTCCTGTGTGTGTTCTCCAGCGTCTGATAGAGTAGAAATGCTGACTTGAATTTATTTAGTTTTAATTTAAAAAAGAAAACCAAATCCCTTGGAAGCTGGGCTTTATTAGCTCTGGTATACACAAAGCTACTTAAATATACAGCTTGTTTAACTTGTTTACCTCTCCTCTGATGGGATCTGGACTGCTGACAACTGCCGATTCCACCACTGCAGGATGCTCTACTAGAGCACTTTCTACTTCAAATGGTCCAATGCGGTACCTTTAAAATGGAGGAAAGGGCTTTTAGTTGTATTTGATAACACGTAAATGTAACTTCACATCTGAATCATTTACATTATTCAAGTTTAATGATTTAGTGTTAATCAGGCTTGAATTACCCAGCAGAATTAATGACATCATCAGCTCTTCCAACGAACCAGAAGTACCCTTCCTCATCCATAATCCCCCTGTCTCCAGTGACATAAAAGTCCCCACGTACTGTTGCGTCTGTTCTCTCTGGATCATCCTAGGAAAGATTAAATGGCATTTTACATGAAAACTATCTGAAAAATACATGAAATTGCATTCTAATATATTTAGCATATAAGTTATGGTGCGATCAAATATTAAAAAATGTCAGCTTTTCAGACTGGTCCATGCTGTGGTCACATGCACCAGATTCAAGTGGGATATTAATAATAGATAATTATTAAGTCACCATTACTAAGCTACAAAACTAGATATAAGATTCATAAATTGCAATAAATGTGACTAACTTAAAAATTTAATCTTATTATATTATGCCCCATGGCTTTAGGAACCACTGAAGGTTGCAAAAATATGTAGGCTTATGGAACTGAGAATTTGGTTTTAGGTGATTATCCTTGAATGATTTTTTTTCCTTTGTATTTCTAGCATCTCTGATCTTGAGATTTTTTTTGACCCCCACTCTCCCAAAAAAGTTTCGGCTCAGCACAGTGCAATTAAAAAGAGCAATTAATAAATATTCTTTCAACTACAAATGCAACTGATTTCTGCAAGAATTTTCCAGGCAATATACATGGTGTTCCTTTCCCTCATGCTCGATACTGTTCAGAAGACCTGATTATATCCTGATACGATCCATAAAATTTAATAAGGTTTCCTGGTGTCAGAACTGAAAGCATTATTATCATTTGTTCTACTGGTTGTTGGACTGAAAATTCTAACCAACATGGAAAAAACTGAAAAATTTTGCTGTGCGTGGAACACTCCATGAAGCTCAAATCTGCAGAGAAGGGATTTGAACAGTGTTCTACTGCTCAGATAGGGGGTGTAGTCCTTAGGCCAAAGAATATTCTGGGATTAGGGGATTCATCAAACATTTTCCTTTGTATTAAGGAAATAATAACCAAAAGAAAGTGGATTTTAACTTGCTAGGCAGGGCAATTTCATCAAATACACAATTGTTTGTATAAGTAGACCAAGCATCTGCAGGAAAAACATGTAAATCCCTTTTTTCCTCCTCACAGGCTTTCAGACCAGTAAGTAGAGTACGTATAAATGAAATGAGGCACCAGATTCCTTGTGACAGAGATTTAACAGGATATCCACTTTAACTGTAGAAGTATTCTTACAGCATAGCAAGTAAAAAGAAAAAGCGATCTCATAGGTTTTACTCTGATGGCGATATCTCCTTCTTTTCCTGGAGGCAGAATATTACCGTTTTCATCTATAATCTAAAAATAAACAAAACACAGTTTTATTATCTTGAAGGCAAATTAAAAAGCATTAAGTTAAGATCATAGAATCCTGGTGTGCATTTAAAATACATAAACAAACTATTTTTTTAATTGGGAAATGACTTGGAGCAGTAGGGGGTCTTACTCTGACAACTGAAGTGTAAAATTTTTAAGAATCCACTGTACTTTGCACTATGTCTTTTATCTGAGGAACACCAAGTACTGTGCAAACATGTAAGGAGGTTAGTGGTACACAGCCCAGGGAGGATCATGAGTGATGAGGTGAGAAAACTTAAGAACGGAAAAAAAGATACAAAAAATCTTAACCCACGTTGCAAATTGATCTGGTGCTACAATCCGCTTCAGCAGTTTTGTCATCGCCAGGAAACAACATTCACTCCAGCTGTTCCTTAACTCAGCAACGCAATTTCTGTCATCACCTGAACGTTTGGTATCTGTCAGTTGTCAGTGGGTTGTCATCTCTGGCGAGGATGGTGCAACAGGGAGGTCCAATTGCTTATTTTGTACGCTCAGTTTAGGCCAGTAACGTGCATTTCTTTACTCTTTCATTCACTGCTGAGCGACGGTACATGGTACAACTCTGCGTTAAGCTTTCAAACCTCTTTAATGGAAAGTGATTATGCAAGAGAGATTGAGTCACCAGATGTACGATACCTTGACATCATACCCTGGAGACGGCTTTCCCATAGAGCCAGGTTTGATTTTCATTCCTTTAAAATTTCCACAGATCAGCACCTGTAACAAGTGTTGTTGGGTTTGGTGGGTTTTGTTTTGTTTTTTAAAATAAAACTGTAGCTTGTATATGCAGTCTTTAGCTTAGGTTTAAAATACTCAGCTAATATTGTGTATTTCTGTGAGAAATACTGATTTTCTCCATTACAATCATATATCCGATGATTAAACTTCTAGTAATAAACTATGGCCTCAGAATCGCCCACAGCTCCAAATAATGTTAATGAGTGCTCTAAAGATAAGATTCTAAAGCAGAATTTGGAATGCACTAATGAGGAATATATCCATTTTCTGTTAGTTTGCAAGCCAAAGCCCACAGGAATGATTTTGGGTGAAGCTGTGATTGTTCTATGACTTACAAAAACTACATTTTTACAGTGTTGCCTTTTGCAATTGACTTTTCCCCTAAGAGTCATAACTGTGTATAAATTATTTTAATCACTTTTTCTTGGCAACCCAAATTGAATTTATTGCTGCATCTGTAAAGCAGACATTTTTACATTTGTAAAGCAGAACGTACTGTTTCTGTCTGTCCATAGCCTTCATAAATATCCAGCCCAGTCTGCGCTTTCCATTCTTGCATCACCTCAGGGTTGATTGGCTCCCCAGCACTCACACAGTGCCGTAGGCTTTTGAATGTACAGCTTAGTGGGAAAGAGAAAACAAATAATTGGCCGTCATCTGTCTGCTGTGCCACATTCACTACTGTGTTCCTGTATTGTGGGGCCCTTCCTACATAAACCAGAAATTTTTACTGAGTCCTATTCACTCCATTTGAACTGTGTCGCGTGAAACAAAACCAATCTGAAAAAATGCAAACAAAAAAGAAAGAACTGGTTTACTTTGGTATTATCTCAGAAAATCTAATGATCAATATACTGTTTCTAATCCTAGACTCTGAACTGGGATCTAAACTGAAGAGGAATAACAAAGTTCAACCCTAATCACAATAAAAACTCACAGAAGAGTCAAATGAGGCCAAACAGTCTTCCATACATTTCCCCAAACTGTGCTGACACACACATTTCTTGTAGCTTATAGTATTGGAGGAACAAGTGGAAAAACAAAAGGAGGGGGAATGTGATTATAAAAGCACTTCTGAAGATGCACTAATCATGGGTACCCTATTACATCCTCAGCTAAACTGCTTTTCAGTCTTGTGCAGGTTCACTGCTATTTATGAAACCTGAGGTGGTTAAGCTATCCCTAAATCTTTATTCTGACTTTGTTCCTAATACCTAAGGTTCAAAATGTTGAGAAATACATGGGCTGTGTTACTGTTACACCATTGTAAATTTGGAATAGATTCATAGAATCATAGAATCATAGAATCATAGAATCACTTGGGTTGGAAGAGACCTTCAAGATCATCGAGTCCAACCATAACCTACGCTGCCAAAACCACCCCTAAACCATGTCCCTCAGCAGTGGTGAGGTCATTCAAGATGACATGAGCATTTTGTCTACTGTTTTCATCAAATACACCAACATGGATACTCTGCTTTTGCTCACCTGGGGAGTTTATGTCGCACAAACATTCGATAGGCAGTTGGAGGAGAACAGAAGACGGTTATGGGAAATCTTGACAGACTCTGTAGAATTTAGAATAAAAAAAAAGTTAATGTTGCCAATATACTGAAACCTGTGAAGCCTCATCTTCATTGTAAGAGACAATACAATGATCTCTGCATCCAGCTTATGAAATACACGAACAAAAGGTTGTGTCCTAAAAGCAGTTAGCAATGTACTTGCCAAGACCAACACACAGCAGTTACATTTAATTAGTTTCTTCTTCAAAACAGAATGTACATCATTTTACAATTAGTTCCACACACCAAGATTTTTGCTCTTGAAAGCTTTACAGTTTCTCTTGCAGAATTTCTTCATAATTGCATTTTAAGTAGAAAACAAGTGAAACCATAAGGCTACTTTTTCAGATTCTCTGTAGGTGTACAATTAAAAAGTGTTCTTCAGCATATCCTAGCATTAACTAGCAATTTCCAGCCATCTCATTAACATGGATGTGATGATAAAGTAATTCCATTTAAAATGAAACATGGTAGTCTTTTTTTCAAATTATGAAGAGTTGTGTGTGGAGGATGAAAGAGAATATAACGTTGGTGTCTTTTGTCAAAGAAATTCAACCTCTCTGCCTCTTCACTCTTTAACTTTGAATTACATGGTGCAAGCAACTGAAATTCTCATTCATCTGCTATTGTCGCTTATTTTAATAACAACACCGAAGTGCTCCACAAATCCCAGAACAATCTGTTGTGTACTTCACTTTTAGGCCAGTAATGGATGTTTGCGGGTTTGTGCAGTCAAATCCAGAGCAGAGTATATGATGAAAGTCTTTGGATGTCAAATATGCTCTTGTTTTGGGGCACATATTTGCAGCACTCACTACTTAACTCATCATTTGCTTACCACCTGGTGAAAGTTGTAACTGTGCTGCGTGCTGCCTCTGTGCGGCGCCAGGGAAGAGGAAAACCTGGGCAAGAGCAGCCCCAGAGAACAGTGCTGTTTGTCGCTGGGCTCTCCTCACTTACCTCAAAGACAACGCTTGGGTCAAAGCGGGGCATCTTATGTACAAATACGCACGCCCCTTGAATCCATGGTGAAAAAACGCTGCTCCAGGCCGACTTTGCCCAGCCCGTGTCTGATGTATTCCAAAATATATCTGAGGAAGTCAAGTCCAGCCAGTACCTGCTAACACAAGGAAACAGTCCACAGTCTCTACTTGGCAAGGACAAGGCAAATATTAAAATATCAACAAGAGATGTGCCAGCGAACCAAATCCATCGCTGGTTGTCTTGGGTAAAAAGCAATTAGAAAAGGCTGAATTTCTGAGCAGTCACAGCATAGTGAGGATATCATCAGGATAGGCTGATGTTGCATTTTTCTATGGGAAAAATTATACTGATGTACAAGCTAACACCACCTCAGAACGTGATGCTGTATGAATACATATGAGGTTGCTGGGGTTTTGTTGAACTCATTTTCAGGGATGAGGATTTTTTTTGTTCACTTCTAGTTTGGCATTTTCTGATTTGTTATTCTTTGCCTGTTAGAGTGAAGTGCACTGCCGGATCAATTTTATAAACAGCATTGCTTTACAAATTTATAGATTCTGAACTATCAGCATTTTGTTCCTGCAGGAGCTATGTCTAACCCAGACACTCATGAATTCAGAAGCCTAACAGACCCACGTCTTTTTCCTGTTTATGGTACACACTTTGTTTACCAAAAGTTAAAGAAAATGTTAAAAAGAACTTAGTGACTATATGACTGCTACATTCTCTATACACTAAGGCAGCTGGACTCAAACTGTCTTGTTTTATGAAAAATCCCCACCATTTTTGGGGATGTAAAACAACTGCTATTGTTAAAACTATTGAAACAAAAGCTTACAGTAAAAATCTTGGGTTTTTCTTCCTTTTGTTATGTGAGCAGCTACAGAAATATGTCTGATTGAAAGTGGTATCTGTACCTTCCACTTACTGTAAGGCCGATACCATAGCTGCTGTGGGAATGTTCAGTCATTTTTGGAGATCCTGTAGTTCCACTGGTAAAATAGATGGCCATCGGATCTTGACACTTTGTGGTCACACAGTGGTGATCAGAAGGAGCATTTCTTAAAATAAACAAGATGATGAATAAAGTGATTTGGAAGTGTGACTTGCACATTTTTGAAAATATTTAACCAAAATAACCATAGCAATCAAAACTCTCATAAACATTGATATTATTCCACTGTGCAGTCTGAAAAGGGTGAAAACATATTGGTGTGTGCCAACTTTTCCTATTGAAAACAAACCACTGTGCTTTTCTTTCATTACTGCTGCGGTGGTTTCACAGTGGTATTTACTCACTTCAGGAGATCTTTAAAGTTCAGCCATCCTTCTCTGCAGCCCTCTGACACAAGCAACTTGAATTTCAGAGACGGGCATTCAGCCCCAACTGAGTCTACAGCTGGTGCCACAGAATCATCAGTGATGATACACTTTGCCTTAGATTTCTGTAGTCGGTGAAGAATGTCCTTTGCTGTCAATTGCTGCGTGCCAGGAATCAGGACAGTTCCTAAAGGGAAGGAAGGGGAATAGAAAAACTGTTTTGACATTTAAGAATAACACTTGTACATACAAGCAGACTTCAGCATACTTTGTTCTTTTGAGTGGGACAGGCAGGGCTGTACCGGAAGAGGACTGGGCCTTACATTTGTAAATATGCTAATTTCTTTGATGGGTTAAATGCCATGTGAGAATGAGCACAAGTTAGCAAATACTATATTGGTCAGGGGTCAGTAACAGAAATCAGCAGAATAACTTCTTGTTCTGAAAACACTGCCCCTGAAACATGCCATCTCTCTGGACTTGACTTCTTTAATAGTAAATACAGCCGTTACCTCACAAGGTGTACTGCTAGTGTTTGTGAGGCACCGAGACATTGTGGGTTGTAAATACCGGGAAGCTGAGTATTTAACAGGTCCCACAGGGGAACGTGTGAAACACTTCATGAAGAGTGGATTAATTTCACTGCAAGTTAGCAAAGGGGGGCATTTGTGAGGTGTCACAAGTGCTGGAAAGAGAAGAATGACAGAGGCACATGGACTCACAGATTTCCTTAACAGCTAGAGCATGTGCAAAAGTCCTAAAAGCACCACAAAGAAAAAACCTGGCATAAAGAGTGGTTTTGACCAGCATGACACTAGTTCATCCTCGTTAGCACGTTGGTAGTTCTGAGTGCATTAAACAGCAAGGACTGATTTAAGTCACTATTTCTGCACTTATATACCATTTCTATGCTTTTACTAACCTGTTCTCATGCAAGCCACATTCACCAGCCACCACTCCGGGATCCGGGGCAGAATCAGAATAACTCTGTCTCCCGGTTGCAGACTGCAGGCATCAGAGAGCACATTTGCCACTTTCCTGGACAGCACTCCCAGCTCCTCAAAGCTCCACCTCACCTCTTCTCCCGTACCATCTACCCACCATAATGCAGGGTTTTTGGACTTTTTTCCCTCCTATGGAACAACAGGGTACAGTACAAATGCTTCATTTTAGAAACACATTGCCTTTACCTTAAATCTGAGGAAGAAAAGCATTCATCACTTATTCAGTGCTGGAGAAACCTGGGAATACAACAGAAATCTGCCACGATTCCAAAAGAGGCAGAGAACTCTTCCTTAGAAAGAACAGACTATAAACGTCATTTAGGAAATTAAACTTGTATTCCTTTCCTGAGTTCTTCATCTTACGCTCTGAAGTGGTTTACAGTAATCAGCACAGAGAAAGAAGAATCTTTTTGGTTCAGGTCACACCAACAAAACAGCTGATGAATGTGGGTACTTCTGGGTTGTGCCTCAAAGTCTCTTGAGCTGTCACAGCTCATTTTCAATTTCATCTGGAATTGGGCCTGTCTGGTATTTCTGAAAATTAAATCAAAGTTTCAAAAGCATAGGCCCACACAGTGTGACCTTTAATCAATGTCACACCTAACTGATGTGTTAAAATGTATGTATACAATGTGTTTTAAAGGGGGCCAATGCATTTAGTGGTAGCAGTATAGTAAGTCTCCTCCTGAGCAAAAAATCCACTGGAGCAGCAAGAATATGACACCGTATCTATTTGAAGGGACAATAACACTAAGGTTCATTTTCAGGGGAGCAGATTTTATCTGTGCACCTCAGAGGGCAAAAGGCAAAACCTCTTCTCCAGACTCTGTTCCTTGCTCCATTTACAGCCTGCCAAAACCTCTTTTTCCTGCAAAAGGAGCAATTGTGTCAGACAGGTGATATCTCTGTTCTGTTCTCGCTGCCAGGAAGGACATAACCGCATTTAGCCCATCATCATGAACAGCCTGAGCCTGCAAAACCGGTCCCACATCCATAGAGACCAGACCTGCGTAGTAAAAAAAGTGGTAGATCTATACTCCATGGGTTTTTTCTATATTCCCTTTTCTTGCACAGGGCTCATATCTGGTTTGGGGTTCAAAGTTATCCAGTTTTGTAGATTCCAAATCCCTGAATGAAAAAGATTTCACATTTGGGATAGGTGACTGAGGTTTGACATTACACTGAATTTCTTATTCATTTCACAGGCAGTCTATAAACACACAGAGGTCAAGTGATTTCCCCTGCACATCCAGGTAGGGCACATCATGGGTGATGGGGGGATTGAGCCAAGGTTTAGAGTGGTTCAGTTCACAGTCTCGTTTATGAGGCATCTGTTTACTCACACTTAATCTCACTGGAGTTACTGATTAAAGGAATGAACAATTGGAACTTGTGGACAGCACAGCGTGTGGCTTAAGGGATCTGTATGTTCAACCTGCACGAGATGATCACCAGATTATAATCAGAACATAACCCCAGTCTCTTGGGCACTGCATTTGTCAGACACTCAGCATTAATGGCCAGTATTAAATACTTCAGAATCAGAGAAGCCAAGTAACGGTTACCTTTTCCACTTCAGTCCATCTGTCCAGCACATCTCTTGCAAAGTTGAAGTACTCTGGCACCTCTGGTCTGTACTGTTGTTTCATGGCTTCATAAGTCAAAGAGGCGTGAACTGGGTAGCACCGGCTGCAAAGTTGGAGAGATCTTCTCAGGGGATCCCACAGGGACACAGCACTTGGGATCTTCAGTAAAAAACGTGCAGCAGCAAGAGCCATAATAGTCTCTTCGAGGTTATTCCTTACTGATCAGCTCTCCTAGAAGTACTACAGTGATACAGACACAAACCTGGTATTATCCATGTGGTTTCAGAACAGCTTTTACTACAACAGTGGAATACAGTGGAACAACAATCCCAACTGCTAACTGGAGTAACTACTGAGGACAATTCCAGTTTGGCCATTGTCTAGCCCCTGCTCTCCAGTGACCATCATGCAGCTGAGATCCTGACCCTGCATTCAACCAGCAGCACTCAGCCCTGTCACTGTGGCAGCTTCCTATAGTTCACTTTCCTTTCCTTCCCACAAGCCCCGCTGATCTTGTAGATCACATTTCAGTTGCCTTATACAGCAGAGAGGCACTGAACGCTACCCAAGCACTTCAACTCTAGCTTCTGTGAACAAAATGTCTGCTACTGACTGACAATCCAGAAGTAAGAGTGTGGACCAAGATGTTGCACAGATAATCCAGCAATCACACATTAATTACTGGCTGACCACAGGGTCACTTGCTACAAAGATACAGTTTTTCTAGTGCACAAGCACTGGGGATATATTGTCTGCCAGGAATGAAATGAATGTAGCAAAGCCCTGAAAAGATACTAAATATAAATAATGTTTTAAACATTATTTTGGTGTGTGGTCAGCAAAAAGTGTCACTTTATGAGGCAGGATAAAAGACTCCCTGAAAAAGGACACAAAAAGCAAAGTCTTACTTCTCCAAAAGAATCAACTTCGCACGAGGTCTGACAACTGTGAAGTAATTATTTTCATGCATTGTCAACTGTCTTTTATTTACAAAATAACATGAACACTAAGAGTTCCTTGTGGAATTAATAACTATCCAGCTATAAAATAATGCAGTTTTAGTTATTCAGTGAAGCAAAGAGACGTTTTTGGATCTGTAACATTCAGTCTGCATATGACAAACACAGGAGAGAAACCCAGCCAAATGAAAGACAGACAGGGAGAAGAGGGAATGTGGACAGATGAGAGGCAAATCAGTACTGATCCAGTGCCAGAAAATGTCCTGACCAGCAGCTTGCAGGGGTGGGTGGAGGGTCAGTTACCTTGTCAAACAGCTGTCAATCCCAACTTACTGCCTCTCTGCCTCGCACCAAAGTGGAGCCCTCTCAGTGCTGGGATGTGTCACAGCTTTGACTCCTTATACAGACCTCAGACTCTGGCCGAGTGCCCGCTCTTGCACCATTACTGTGTCCGGTGACCGACTCCTGTGTTCCTTACTTGTACTTTGGACTCACACAAGGGTCAGCCAAGTCCAGCAGAGTGAGAATTGCTGTTAGGTTTCTGCAGAGCTCAGTGGAGGTAGAAAGTGTGAGTCCCAAATCCCTCCCCTTTCCTTCTCCACCCTCTCCCCACCCACCAACCCATGGAAGAACACAGTGTCAGGGCTTGCTACAGACAAATTACGTCTGTTACGTTCTGCCTGGGGCAATGCAGGAGCAACAGCCTTGTGATCGGCGTTGCAACTACACTGCTCAGCGAGTAGCTTGGGGCTCCTCAGGTAACCACAGCAGTTTAGCCATGACAGCGGTGAGCATTGATTCCTGGGATGCTGCAGCTGGTGCCTGGACCAGCTTTGTTAATACCCAGTGACTTGTGAGATTCTGTAAGGGCTTTGCCTCACGTTCAGAGAGTGCACAGTTATGTGGTGCTCCAGCACTGCTGCCTCCTCTGCTCTGCTCCTACGGGAGAAATAGGAGGGAACATGTGCCAGCCCCTCTGCCACCCAGGCCACAGCCCCGCATCACCGTGGGCATGGCTGTGGCATTGGTGTATGCCTCTACTTTAGCCTCTCCTGCAAGGATGTCACTCACTAGGGAGCTAGTGAGAGCCGTAGCTTAAATTGGGGCATCAAGATTCATAAGAGTTTGTCTGCCAGAGCCCTAAATTGCTCCTGCTGTATCTCCATCCTCAAACTGTGGCTCTAAGGTCTGCAGAGAGATTGCTAACACCCATCTATGTCTTTGGAGCAGAACAGTCCTCTGGGTGCTGATCAGTGAGGGTGACGCTGTGGTCTTTCCTGGTCCTGTACTTTTGCCAGAACTCCTTCCTGGGGTTCTGCCCAAGTCTGTTTGTAAACAGTGCACTGAAAGGAGATGTTAACCAGCTCCCTGAAATATTCACTGCAGCAGAAAGAAACTGATTCAAAAGAAATTCTCCTAAAAGACAAAGCTCCCTGCTGCATAGTGTAAAGGGAGACCTACAATCAGTCTGCAGTAGTGACACATTAAACAGCTCTCTGAAATGCACTCGACACAAACCTCCCAGAGGAAAGGCAGAGGAACAAACAGCCTTAAAGGGATAGCCTACCCAGATTACATTGTGAACATTAAGAGAAAATGACAGCAATGGCTTGTGAGAAGAGTCAGTGAATGTGCCAGGAATATGTAGGCAAGGTTTCCAGTTTAGGAAGAAAACCATAACTTCCACAGTGACCTAACCTGTAACCTATTCTTTTGGCAGGGCATATAACTAATTTCCAAAGCACTGATGGGTATTTCCAAGCCCCCCAACACTTTCCACCTTAGAAGTACCCTAGCTATGTTCTGAGGGGTTAATTGTTTTCCCTCTGCACCACTCACAGCTGCCTGTAAAAATTCCTCCTCTTGTTTCAAACATGCCCTGACATGCCCAGCTCCAGAGACTGATCACTATAATTCACCAGAACTTTGAGTCTTTCGCACAACCCCAGTCCTGCAAAGATTTAGTGACTTTTAATTTATGTGTGGTCAATAATCCCATTGATGTCTAACAATTGTAGAATTGTATGAGCTTCAACGGCTTTGAAGGAATAGTGTTAGATGAGATGTAAACACCACCTCTTTTGCGGCTGTAACTGACAGATACTTCCACCAATTCATGAAGTTTCCTTTTTTCCTACTTTAGCCCAACCAGATTCCCTGGATGTAAATAATATGATAGTCCTGTAGGATATCATATTATCACGTGGATATTCATATCATATTGGATAGTGAGGCCTCCTTAGCTGTCTCCTCTACCTCTTTTCACAAAATGCTGAGGAACTTAATTTTCCCCCCCTTGGTTGTCCAAGAAGTGCGAGAGTTACTGCAGGGTGACCAGGCTCTTAAGGGCACGGAAGCACAGAGACACCTTCCTTTAGAAACTATGCTACGGACCACGTTTCTTCTGTCAGCACATGTTCTCTATTATCTCAGGCCTAAATTTACCTGTATAAAGAGTTTCTGTTTCAGCTGGTGCCTCTACACCCGACACCTCTAGGCGTTAGAGAGGAAGCCAGGGAAGTGGCCGAAGCCCAGCTCTCCCTCCACTGGGGTGCAGGGGTCGGCGTTGGACGCACCACTGCAGAGCAGGACCGAGGTCTGCTTGCTCCCCCACGCTTCAGCTCCGCTCCTGCTCCTTCTCCTTCCATTCCTCTCCGTGCTGGAATCATTAACACAAACCCAGACTTTAATCCTGGAACTGAAGTTCGGGGGAAGCACCGAGGGCTATGGGTGACGGGGCCACAGCTGAGCGAGCGAGACCAGAGTACTGTCCCGGGGGAAGCGCTCAACCTCCCCCTGGCGCGTGTAAAGTCTGAGGTAAATTGTAATTTTCACGGGCAGGTTTTGGGTTGTTTTTTTGTTTTTTACCTCCAAGGGCGCCGCACTGCCAACACCGGCCGCCGGAGGAGCCCGGGAGCCGGCTGAGGGCCGGCGTCCCCGGGGATGCCACCGGCTGCGGGTGGGCCGCCCTCTCCGGCGGGGCTGGGAGGGGCCGGCCGTGGGGCGGCGCTGTCCCCCGCCGGGCGGGCGGGCGAAGCGGCCCCGCGGCGGCGGGCGGCAGCTGGAGGCCGGCATGCGCGGCATCCTCATCACCTGCAACATGAACGAGCGCAAGTGCGTGGGGGAGGCCTACAGCCTCCTCGGCGAGTACGGGGACCTGCTCTACGGGCCCGAGCAGGTGCGTGGGGGCGGCCCGGCCGGTCGCTCGCTCGGTGCTGGGCGGTTGGCGGCGCTGAGGCCGGGGAGCGCGGCCCTGGGCCCTGCGCGGCGTTGGCGGCCCCTCTCGGCTTCTGCCCTCCCACACCCCGGCAGTGGTAACGGCGGCGCGGCGGGGGGGGAGCAGCGCCGTGAGGCCGCCTCTCCCTTTCTGTGCGTAAAAAAACCCTAGTTGTGTTCACCACGCGCACGAAAATGCCGGTTTCTGTGAGCAGGCGCCAGCGCAGCCTCGCGGGTTGGCTGGAGAAAAGGCCCTTGGCCCGTCACCTCCAGGCCGCTGGGTATGGTGGTGCCTTGCTGCTGGGTTTTGCGTTGTGGGCACTGTTGCTCGGTACTCACCAAGCGAGAGACGTGCCCTGTGTGAAGTTTTCAGATCACGAGGAGCGGCTGTCTGGAAGTGAGAGGGAGGAGGATGAGGACGATGTGGAGGCTGCCCTGAAGAAGGAGGTCGGCCAGATCCGCGCCTCGACGGAGCAGAAGCTGCGGCGGTTCCAGTCAGTGGAGAGTGGTGCCAACAACGTGGTCTTCATCAGAACCCGGGGCATAGGTGGGACATCAACCGACGCTGCCTAATACTGTGGGAATAAACTGCTCGGAACAGTGTTAGTAACAGGTCACAGAGCATGACTTCCAAAAATCCCGTGTATACCAAGCAAATACAGGGTTTTCTCTTCCCTTTGGCATTTCCACTGAATTTTGTCATTAGCGGAGTCACTAAAGGTAGAGGAATCTGCTTTGACCAAATAATCTTTGATTATCCAGTTTTGATAGAGTAAAGCAATTCTTTTCAGAAAAAGATCATAGGCTGACAGCAGTGCAGCCAAGCGTGCGTTTCCCCACCTTATTATTTAGAGGTTGGAAGAAGGGGTGAAAATGCCTTCAATTTGTTTCTCATACCTAGTTGTTTTTCTTGCAGAACCTGAGAACTTGGTGCACCATATATTAAAGGATATACATGCGACTAAAAAGAAGAAAACAAGAGTCATTCTGCGCATGTTACCCATTTCTGGAACTTGCAAGGCTTTTATGGAGGATATGAAAAAATACACAGAAACATTTTTTGAGCCTTGGTTTAAAGTCCCTAATAAGGGTACTTTTCAAATAGTTTACAAAGCTCGTAATAACAGTCATATGAGTAGGGAAGAAGTAATTAAGGAATTGGCAGGTATGTATAGATTTCACACAAAACTAAGACCAAGTATATAAGCAGCCCACAACTGCATGCATAAGTCAGATTATTAAAAGGGGTCTTAATGAGCATACATACTTGTTGCTTAAAATCTGTATGTTGAATTACAAAAGCTTCTCTAAGACTTAAAAAAGCTTGACATCAGTATTCCTTGTTGGTGTTGATGTCTTAAGAGACAAGCAGAAGAGAGTACAGTGTTGAATACAATTTGGAGGGTGAGTTACACGTGCTTATTGAAATGACTGCTGTCGGGCTTTCTGTGTGGATGCTATATTGAAATAATGGGTTACTATTCCCACTGAATATATGACTCATAAAATACCTCCACCTTACTTGAGTATTTTGTTTCTTGCTAATTGCAGTGGGATAGTTTTGCAGTTACTTCAGTCCTACTGGTGGTATATTCTAAGAGTCCTACCCTGTTATGCTATTTCAAGCAATTAAAAAAACAAGCAATTGGTTACAATAAAGGAGGATGTTGCCTTGTCTCTCTTAACTTTTGTTCTTTCAATAGGGCATGCTTATGCTCTGGAACAGTTTTTCCATCATCTTTTAAACTACATCTTGTTTTACAGGAATTGTGGGCAGCCTCAATCCAGAAAACAAAGTAGATCTTAATAACCCACAATATACAATTGTGGTGGAAATAATAAAAAACGTCTGTTGCTTGAGTGTGGTGAGAGACTATGTTCTGTTCAGAAAATACAATCTACAGGAGGTGGTGAAGAGCAACAAAGACGACACACAACAAAATCCATCAAGTGTGACAGAAGACCAGAGCTCGAAGGTAGTAAAACCAGAAACCGAGGAGGAGAAGAGCTCAAATGAAGTAAAACAAGAGAACAAGAATCAAGGTGAAATAGAAGCTGAGCCCAAGGGGAATGATGCGCTGACAGTGTAGAAGTGGTAGAAGTGAAAGATAAAAACAATCGAAACCTATTAAAAAAAGTTGCCCTAGAGTTCCGAAAAGGGTGTTTGAAAGAGGAGAGTGGGTTTTGTTTTGAAATCTTGTTTTTAAAATCCACATGTGTAAGAATTTTAACGCTTTTTGCAGGTGGAGCTGACATTACAGCAGATCTAAGAGCGCTCAAGAGAGTATCACCTTTCTGGTGAAGCTTGCTGTCATTCTACAGCTTTGTTCTGCGTTGCCTTTACCTGGCACAAAAAGCTGGGGTGTGGGCAAGAATACGTAAATGTGGCCATCCTGACGTGTAATGACTCTCCTTTGTTATATCTGATGGCTACAGAAATCAAAGGCAGTGCAGAATCAGCTCTATCGGGAAGTATTGACAGAAGTGAGAGATCTGAAAAAGACAGTTACTTGCAGAGGGTTTTTAAGGAAGTGATCTGACAACTTGTGTGACTGCAGAAGATTTTCTGTATGAACAACAGAATAAGCTAAAACTGATCATTTCCTGTATGACGGAGGGGTTTATGTATACATATACACATTGCTTTACGAGGATATTTTAAGTATTGAAAGTGAATGGAAAGAACTGCTGTGATCAGAATACTTGAATACTATGAGACAAGTTAGAGTAATAGATTTCACTGTTCTAGAACAAGTACAGTGCAGGCATTGCAGATGGTTTTAACAAAAACTACACGTGTGTTTACATTAGCTGTGTATACAGCAGTTACTGGTTGATAGGAAATGCTGTAGTCACTGAACAGAGTCCTTTTGAGTAATTTCCTGCAAATAGCCTTTTGCTGCTCTTTCCAAAGACTTCATCCTTGGGGATTTTTATAAAGTCTTTTTTTTTTTGTTGGGTTTTTTTTGGTTTGGTTTTTTTGTATTTCTCAAATTTTGAATTTAAATACTGCTTGGAAACTTCTTAAGAAAGAAGCTCTCCATTATACCATACTGGATAAGGGGAATTAAGTTTAATATTTGGTAGTTTTAGCTTTACTGTATTAATTTTGTTTCAGATTGAAAGTAATGTTAGTGAGTCTTCCTGTTGCCTGTTTGTTACAGGAACTCTTTTGATATCCCAGTGATTTTTAAAAAACGACCAAAACCAGTGCAGCTATAACCTGCTTTCCAGTAGAGTTTTGAGTATGCTTCCTGTACAACTGTCTAGCTTTAATATTTCATTTCTAGCATAAAAGCCTGTGGGTTGCTAATGGGAAAAGCCTCATCTTGAAGAACACCACTCGTTACTTGTCTTGGTTTAATGAAAAGGATGTGTTCAAGTCTCTCACCAGTGCTTAATTTATATTTTCCTCTTCTCTCAAAATTGTTTTAGAAGTTGGAAAATTAAGATGACTTTTTTCCTTAGTCCTGTCTCCCTTACCACCCATTTATTAAAACTCTGCTTTCTTACCTCCATCGGTGTTTTCTTTAAATTTTAAAGCTTTCTGTGTGTGGATTAAAACCAGTAATGTGTAAGTTACGCATAGGAAAGAACCATTTGAGACCAGATGCAAAGGCCAACAGTGAATGTTTATTATTGGTGGCTGCTGTCGGTGATCACCATTCGAGACAGCCTGCTTACCTTACTAAGGACAAAGATAGATGCATGGATAGTTTGTGTTGTGTTTTTTTTTTTCTTTTACCTCTCACTCATCTGTATGTCTACAGGATCTAGAGCTCTTCAGAAGAAACTGCTGAATAGCACCATCCATTTGTCAAGCTTATGTCTGACATATGCTGCCTATATTGCAGTCTTAAAGATGTCTGCATTCTTTTACTTCTGATTTTTCATAATTTGCACTTACTGAACATTCTCTGTCAATACATTAATTCCTAAATCTTGAGGCTTTCAATATTTATACAAGCAGGGTGCTTAATTTGCATCCGTGCAAGATCTATGGCCATTTCTGCAAACTTCATTACATACTGTCATGATTTCCTCATTACTAAGCCTCTTGTGAGTTAAAATATCTGGTCTCAAAGAGCAAACACATTGCTGCTTCACCTAGTAATCACTTACTTCTACTTGTAATTCAGAGAAGCTTTAGGTAGCTGGAAGATGTGTTTGCATATGCCTTCCTAAGTAGGCTTGATTTTTGTTAAGCAAGAATGCAAGCATTTAAAAACAGTTGGGAGTTTTTAAACCTTGTGCATTATTACACAATCGCTGCCTAACAGGTGAAATATAATCCTGTGTTGGTGCTTACAGTTGTAGTAGAAAATCTCCATTATGAATGAAATGGAGCACGGAGAGGCTTTTTTAGGTTGCTTATCAAAACTAAGTCTGTCCCCACTCCTTGTTCCTCAGTTCATCCCGTCTGATTTTCCCAGCGATTGTCTTTGGCAGCTGCTGGACAAATTCGATCTGATTCAAAAGAGGAAAAAAATAAAATGAGCGGATTTAATTTATGAAATTTTGTTCAGAACAGCATAGGTCTCCATCCTACTTAATTTAAATAAGAATTTGGTGACTGGTGAAATAACCCCAATTTGGTTTCATCTATTTGGTTATATCTATTCTTTTCCAAAATCACCTTTAAAATAATATTTGTCATTTTTCTTGCACAGTGCATATTTGGGCTTTTTTTATTTGCTACTGAGTTTGAACTGGGTCTAATCTTTTGGTTTCTAGCTTCTCCACAGTTAAAATAGGTGTTGAGGATTATTTTTTTTTATACACTCATGTTTACTTGCCTTTCTGGGGTACTTATATGGAGCAGTGACTTTCTTGACATGATCTTGCAATTCACAAGCCAGTTTCTTTGGATCTTGTGACTTAAAGGAAGGAGACAAGACCACAAAAGCTTTTACCACCTACAAAGGGAAAATAAATAAAAAATACAGCATTAATTAAACTACAGCAACCTAAGAAGTGAGGCAATTAATTGAGAATAAGTGGGTATTGCTTGCAGTACAGGATTGCTTTATCACACCTGTGCTGTAGAGCAAAATTTGCTTTTGTGTAAGCAAATTTAAAATTAGGATGAAAGACTGTTTCTACCTAACATTAGTAAAGGTCGTAAGTAATAGATGACAAAAGTTTCAAACTCTGCTTCTAAATTTGTAAGAGTTCTGTAAAGGACTGTGCTAAAGTTCTTGGACGCTGGGGCCTTTTCTGTAAACATACATTGTTAAAGTAAAGAAAATAATTCTCCTGGCAGTGGGTCAAAGCGTAGATGAATTCTTACCAGAGTCACCTTTACATTGTGTCATGTTCGTTAGGAAACTAAGGATTCTATTTTCATTTAAAAAAAAAAAAAAGATACAGGATACACAAACTACTGCTCCCCTTGCTTTGGGTAAAGTGGTGGAAAAGTTTGGATACCTATATTAAGAGTCTTAGGAATTCACTGGAAGTTGAGTGTAAGCTCTGTCACACAAAGCACTTCATGAATAAGAGAGTTACCACTAATTACCTCTCCTCTGATGGGGTCTGGGCTACTGACAACAGCTGACTCGGTGACAGCTGGGTGCTGTATCAGGGCACTCTCTATTTCAAATGGTCCGATACGATACCTAGGAGAGAGAAATGAAATGCTTAATAGGTGAAAGGTATATGGTTATTTTTTAGACATTTCTTGGCATTTTAACTGAAATCTACAAACCCAGAGGAGATGATGACATCATCAGATCTCCCCATAAACCATATGTATCCATCCTCATCCATGCTCCCTCTGTCTCCAGTGATGTAGAAGTTCCCACGGATCGTGGAAGCAGTTTTCACTGGATCATCCTGTTAAACAAGCAACAATTAAATGTTTTAACTATTGACAAGCCTTAAGCTAAGAGATGAGTTTTGCATCTTTGGAAACTACCCATAGTTTCTCTCACTGCTTGTTTTCTGTTTCAAGAATGCAAGAGCTTGTGCTTGCTTTTTCCAAAGGGGAAAACTGATCACAAGGGCAGATACAGAACTGAAGTTCCGCAGAAGAATGGGGGAGAGACGGAAGTTACGTAAGTTAGAACACTGTCAAGTCAAGAAAAGCTGCAGCTCTTTGGTATTGCACCTGCTCCTGTTGGTATAAATACACAGTGTGCTGCAGGCCTGAGCTGGCTCTCTGGAAATTCACTCTTGGCTTACCAGGTACCGAGTGAAAAAAGTAAATGGCCGCTTGGCATCCATTTTGACAGCAATATCTCCTTCTTTCCCAGGAGGCAGAACACTGCCATTTTCATCTATAATCTGCAACAGGAAAGGCAAATGGGTGATTATAACTTCCTGTTTTAAGACAGCCATGTTCTAAAACTAACCAGCAGCCAACAGCTCAACCAAAAAAGTCAGCCTGCGCCGAATACCACTGTATAGTACTGAAAATTGTATGGTATGTTGTACTCTTGTATTTTACTTCCTATGAAATCGACAAAAGAAAAGAGGACCACCATACCTGAACGTCATAGGGGGGAACTCCCTTTCCCAAGGAACCTGGCTTAATTTTCATTCCTTTCATATTTGCACATATAATTCCCTGTTGGAAAAGACAAACAACCAGCCCAGGTATTTTTCACTGTCATTTCTAAGGCTATTCCTGTTCTTGTACTATGCTTACTGTTGAGCTAGCGTAAGATCTGAATCTTCCATCTGTGCGAGCCAGAACATTTGTGAACTTCATTAACAGTCTTGGGCAAATGCTTCAAAGATATTCTACAGCTTAAGTAGTCTTAGAAGCAGTATCATATCACCAAGCCGCAATTCTAAGCAAAACAATAAAACCTCTTGTAGGCAATTGCCATGTATTCTAATACCATCTTTCTTTTTAGTCAACTATATATGGGCAAGTTCCAGTTTTACCAAGAGAAATGAGATATCGAAGTCCCCTAAGTGACAGCTGAGTTGTAACCCTTTACAAAAAAGCTGAACGTACAATTTCAGTTTGGCCGTAGCCTTCATAGATAGTCAGTCCTGTTTGGCTTTTCCACTGTGCCATCACTTCTGGGTTGAGTGGTTCCCCTCCAGTCAAACAGTGCTTCAGGGTCTTGAATGCATACCTTCATAGACAGAGGACATACTGCTGAGTATCAGAAGACAGAAAGGGACCCATTCTGCACTCCCGGACATCGGTATGCCCAACGTCATGACTTCAGGACACATCAGACCCATAGATTGAGGGTTAGGGTTGAGAGAAAGCCTATAGCTCCAGTTGGAGTGGGGCTGGAAAGGGAGTGCCAAAGTGGCGAGCTGCAAAGATGCAGAGGATTGATGGCAGTAGAGCCACACACATGCCTTCAAGGGCTGAATACTGGCCTCTGTATTTACTGTCTAACACCTCAGGGCAAAATGTGCTCTGGGTTGGAGGTGCATAAGGGGTGGATTTTGTCACCTCTCTCTGCAGTGCTAAGGAAAAAGCTCTGCCTCCTCACACCCACTGTCTCCAACACAGCATTTCCACCACTCTGAGAATTTAAGTGGCTATGACGGCCTGTAGGAATCATTGTTAAAGTGCCAGGCAGTAGCTTGAACAGACACGCACAGTCCCTTGTTGACAGACAGGCGGTACCTGGTGAGGTCATGCTGCACCAGCATGCGGTAGGCAGTTGGGGCGCTGCACAGAGTGGTCACTGGATATCTGCACAAGGTCTGACAAAAAACAACAAAAAAAGAGGGTTAAACAATATTTTTTGGGGAAAAAAGTTGCTGCTAAGTAAGTATTCCTTTCATTCCATACCACGGCACAAATTACAAGACCTAATTGTAACCTCACTTACATGGAAAGCAAAGTAATTGCCATCACCGTTCAGGAAAGATGTGACAGTGCCCCAAACATCAGCTGAAGAGGTGACAGATTGACTGTGGTAAATCACTGGTGTACCTGATTTGTCCTGATGCTCACTTGAAGCACAAAGACCATCTCTTGGTACGTAACTCTGGCCCTGGAGGTGCAATGTAAGTTTTGCAGGCGATTTCAGTAAAGCTCACATCTCACCCTAAGACAAAGTCAGGCACCTCAAAATGGAGGCGTCTAAAATTACAGGTTTCTTTTGAACATTTTGCCTGTGTCAGTCTTTTGTCTAGCCCCACACTTTCTGAAATGGACTGTCGCTAATCTTTAGATATGCTGCAATTCCCTCAGCTGTCCTGATAAAGGGCCTGAAGCGCAAAGCCAAGTCTCCATGAGCCCTGGCTGAGTTGCAAATAATGCTGTATTAAAAGGCTGATTTGGACTGGCAAATTTATATATCCTGCTTTACCTGGGAAGGAACACAGGACATCAGTGTCTTGCTAGAAAAATAAAGATCTCAGCTGAGCCTCTGTTTCCTGACACATCTGTATTCTCACTCGTAACACCAGCAGATGATTCACAGTCACTCAGCTAGAGCAAAGCCTTACTTTTTTTTCTTTTTTTCTTTTTAACCTCACTCATGCCTGCAATGAAAATCTGCTCAGAGAGCAGGACAGCTAGTGATAAAAGCAAGGGGAAGACCTCTCATTCACCAGCCTTCACTCCAGCCACACCATGGGTAAAGCAGCTTCTACTATCGAACTGCATTTTGTGCAGAGATGCGAAACCCCATGCACATTGCAAGCAGGTATTTTCAAGACCAAGAAATTTATACAAAAAAGAAAACCAAACTGTCAACTATTGTTTTAGAAAGGAAATGAAATGAGATTAAAAGCCCCAAATCAACCCCACACGTTAGGAAAGTACACTTTTCCATGTTAGGTGCCTTGAGCCATTTGGGCAGCACTCTTGTTTGTGGTAGATTAAAACTCAAGATGGGTTTGAGAAGCTTGAAAATAATTTCTTTTAAGAACAGGCCAATCCCACAGCTTCAGTGTATTCCAGTACTGACTTGCCTTTCTTAAGGGTCACAGGAGCATAATTAAAATATTAATTTACATGTAATTTATCTCATTTATCATTTCAATAGTGAAATACAGTAGGGGAGAGATTTAAGTAATACCAGTAACTCCTACTGATCGGATGCAGCTGGTAATATCCTGTGCCCAAAAGAGTCATGCTGCAAAATCCTTCCCGTATTATATTCCTACTCAAAGAACAATCACCTTGTGGTTATGCCATCTTAAAACAGCTAATCCCATAAAGCTAACAGGCTTAGTTTTGTGTCCTGCTTGGAAAACAACATGAAATATGAGTAACTGTTCATTGTGACATGGTGTTCTTACATTTAAGATTGCTCTTGGATCAAACTGTGGCATAGCATGTACGAAAACACACATGCCCTGGAACCACGGACCAAAAACGCTCCCAATAGCTGCCTTTACCCAAGCAGTGTCCGACATGTTCCACATGATGTCTGAGGCAGTCAAATTCATCCAGTATCTGTTGAAAAGAAAGGTGGCCAACATAAGGGAGTCTGCAAGTGGAAATAAAAAAAGAGAGGGGCTGGGGAGGGAGGTGTTTGCTTAAAAAGGCATGGTAAATTTTATCTGCAACTCAAGAGCTCAAATAAATGCCTTTTGCCTAGCCTTTATACTGATGGAAAAGATAAAGAAAATCAAATAGTACCCTAACTCATTATTTAGCCTGAATTAACAGGCAAGTAGTTTCTAACATGGATCCTTGCTTCCTGGGTACAATTCAGCTCAGGAGACCAAAAGAAATGACACATACAGTATTGCAGGAGCCTCATCATCGATCATACTTTTACCACATATAAAAACTCATCTGTTTGCTCCACATTTCAGAGCTGTGAAGGCATAATTTGCTGAATATCTCACCTTCCACAGAGAAAAAAACCCAGACCAAAGCTTCCATAGGAATGTTCAACCATTTTGGGAGAGCCTGTGGTGCCACTGGTAAAATAGATTGCCATTGGATCCTGGCTTTTTGTCTTCACACAATTATGGACAGCAGGGGCAGCCCTTAAAAAAATTGAAAGGTTATATGAAACAGTGTCTGGTGTTATTCAGCACACTTAGTTTGGATCCTTTGTGCTCAGTATATGCAGGACTGTTTGTATACTGAGGGTGTTGTGGTTTGGACTGGACTGGCCACACAAATGAGCAACAGATGCTCTCCCACACCTCTCCAAGGAGAGGAGGGAGACAGAGAAAGAGACTGATGAGTTTAGAAAAAACTAAAATACTTTAATGAAAATAATTAATAATAAAAAGGAAATAATGAAATATCTACTATATATATAAAATCAGTATTGAGCTCCTGGGAGGATGATCATGTCACCAGCAGCCATGGGGAAAGTCCCAGACTGGACTCAGCGATGGATGGGAACTGGATTCCAGAACGCACAGATCCAGGTCAAAGGCAGACAGAGTCCTCCTTGGATGCTGGCTGTTGAACAAAAGAGAGCTGACCCTTTGATCCCTCAGCGTTTATACCGAGCGTGATGCAGATGGGATGGAACACCTTGTTGCTCAGATTTGGGTCACCTGTCCTGTCCGCTCCTCCCCACAGGTGTGACCCCTCTATGCTTTTCCGCTTCCGACCCTCCAACTTGGTACACAAGAGCTGGCTGACCTTGGCTGTTCTAGCAATAAGTATAAGCAAGAGTCTCTCTGCACACCATCCCTTGGCATAAATATAAACAATCAGGTCTTACCTCTCTGAGATTGAAGAGTGTTCTCCACAATGTGTTGTTAATTTCAGAGAATTCAGTTAGTTAGGAGAGGCTTAGCTGCAAAGTAAAATTACTGAACAGAAAATTGGTTCTGTTTTACCTCAAACCAGGACAGAGGGAAAGAAATTAATGAGATCCCCTCCCTCTTGCACTGCTACTTCTGTATTAAAACGTTGCTGACCTTGCTCTTCAATCATTCTCCATGTCCACCTTCTCCAGAGAAAAAATGTCAACTGTCTCTCTTTTATTTGCCTCCCTTAACAACCTCTGAAAGGCCCAGCATCTTGTGTTTGACCAGAGTGCCCTCCAGAAAGCGTATCTGGCACCCTTAGTGTGATTTGCTGAGGGAGGACCCACCATTTCTTTTGGCAGGTGGTCCCACTAGTTAATTGGTCTTGCCATGTTTGGGAGGCATGGGGAGGCTCAAACTCTTGGTTGTGTGGCACATGAAGTATTTCTCGTTTCTTACTAGGATGAGAAAGCAAAGCCATTTCTTTTTCTCTGCCAGGACTGATGCACAAAAAGGTTCTTCTTGGCATGCCAACATTGCCCATGCCTGCAAGGCTGGGCGTGGGAAGTCTGTCTCCCCAGGCCAGCCGTCTCCCTGTGCTGCCTGGCAGGCAGACAGGCTGCCCAGGAGTCCTCACTCCAGAGTCCCACAGCCTCCTGGAGAGCTTAGCAGTCAGCTAAGGCAGCCAAGGACGTGGGGAGCTGGGAAGTCTGGGCAATTAGCCCACTAGGTAGGCAGGCTGCCAGTGATCTGTGAGACACCGAGCCAGGCAGGGCATCAGCCCAGCACTCTGGGAAGACTGGGAGCCTGACAGCTGAGCGACCCTGGAGCCAGACAGCCAGCACTTTCCAAGGCAGCCATTCGGGGAAACCAGACAGCCTACCTGCCTCACCCCCAGTGACAGCCTCTGGAGGACTGACGCCGTTCCAGTATTTAGGTTGTATCAAATCAATTTTACCCTCTGCCGTGGAACTGAACCATAGAATACTAGCCCAGCATGACGGAGGATTCATCAAATCGACTTGACAATGTTTTAGTAGCTCTAGGAGGTTTGAGAATGCAGTGTTACTGCTTCCTCCATCTTCCAGTTTAGTGATACTGAAGTGAGCAATTGTTCGAAGGAGCAGATGGAAATACAGTGAGACTACAGCGAGCTGCACAGGCAATGCTAGTTCAGACACCTGTGGCTGTGAAAACACATGGTACATCTTACAAAGCTCTTAAAGTGACTGAAGAGCTTGGATTCCTCCTTGAAAGAATGGTGTTAGCTACACAGATGCTTTTAACAAAATATCATCTGGTAAAATCACACCTAGGACCCTGAGCAGATTGCAGCAGGGTATTTGCCTTTCTTCCCTGCTCTGCCCCTCCACCCCTTCGACAGTCCCATGCACTGCAGTGAAGAGCTGTCTGTTGGGTGCCATTTTAGTACCTGCTTTTCAGCAGTGAGGCAGGTGGATTCCTAAACACATGGGGTTTATTTTGCAGTGCCTTTTTTAGCCTTTCATAGTGAAAAGCTATTCAGATTAGCCTTATTATCATTAAGTTTTAGGAATATGGATTGGAATAATTTGTATAGAGTATTTTCCTTTGAACTTTAGAGGGTAAGTAAACCACAGCTGTCAATAGAAGAGTGTTTCCTGTCCATTTTTCTGTATTGTTTCACAGTCATATGTAATACACCTAGACATCATAAGACTGTACTTATTTTTTAATTAGCAATTTGGCTATTTCCAAATATTCTCTTTCTTCATAGAAAAGAGACTTAATTGCCTTCTCTCCCACCCCCTCAAAGGTATCTAGTTCATTAATGAGACACAAGTGCACAAAGGTGTTTAAACAACATGAGAAATCTTCGACTAGAGATAACTATGATGGAGTTAATGTAGAAGGCACTTACTTGAGCAAATCACTGAAGTTCAGCCACTCAGCCCTGCTACTTTCAGATACAATTAGCTTCGTTTTCAGAAACTGGCACTTGGATGCAACTGAGTCCACTGCAAGAGCAAGCACATCAGTTGTAATAATGCACTTAGCCTTGGAAGCCAGCAATCTGTAGCAAATGTCTTGTGCTGTCAGTTGTGTTGTCCCTGGGATGATGACAACACCTGAAAGTGCAACAAAATGGGAAATGTATTAGGTGTTTTTCACTGGCAGTCTTGATCGCTTGATCATAGCTTCTCCTGATTTGTTGAATACAGGCACCATTCAATCCAGAAATGAGAAGGTAAAAGAAGTCCCACACACATGAACTTGAACACAGATGGGCAGATCTGAAGTACAAAATAGCTTCTGTTTCTATGAGATCCTTTGCTCCAGGCACAATGTAAGTAGAAAGTATAATGTTGGGGCAGGAAACACTAGCAGCTGTAACTTAAGTCTGTTGAAGTTAAATCAAATTGACTTAACACAATGAAATTTATTTAACATAATCAACACAAGCCACAGAAAATGAAAGAAAAATGATGAAGGTAATTCCATCAGTCATAAGAGACTACCCCTGTCAGCCCCTTTGATTGTCAAATGTTCAATGTACAAAGTCAAATAAGAAATGTAATTGCTAAATGAATTGTTAATCAACTTTTGGCGTAGAAGGTAACAAACAATCTACAGACCATTAGGAATGATACAATTCACCTGTTCGCATACAAGCCACGTTCAGCAGCCACCACTCTGGGATTCGGGGTAGAATCACTAAAACTCGGTCTCCTCTTTGCAGACCACATGGGCCAGAGAGCACATTGGCCACTTTTTGGGACAGGAAGGCCAGCTCTTCAAAGCTCCATTTTGTTTCATCTCCCTTCTCATTTATCCACCAAAGTGCTGGATTTGACGGTCCCATTCGTCTCTATAAACAACACAAGGGTAAATAGCATAGCGGTTACTTCTGAGACTCCTGTAGTTCCTTGCAGAGTTTTGGGATGCTCCAGGCAGTAAATCTGATAGTGTTACATATTCCAGGGCAGGGATATTAAGCACGTTTTGTTTAAAAGAGCCCTTTTCCAAGGCACGTATAAGTTGGGTATATCTACCTGTCTGCAATGCTCATAAATTACTTAGAGGCTTTTATGAACACAGCAGTGCACGCACTGCTGAATCAGAGTCACAGAGACAAAGCACCATATCCCCTCTGATGCTAAAGCAAATTGCCTCTCCTTTCTCTACAATGTAAGATTATATTAAAGTAGAAATAGTGGGGGGAAATTCTGGTTCCACTGAAGCCAATGGTTTTAGACTTGACTTTAGGGATAGGGGCACATTAAAAATACTGACTCTTCAGGGTCAGAAATGCTACCTTTTCTATTTGAGACCATTTGTCCAGCACATCACTTGCAAAATTAAAGTACTCAGGTACTTCCTGTTCACAACGACTGATAGCTTCATAATCTGAGAAATTCAAAGCTGCAAAAGTCTTGTGATATTGGTGGAATAATCTGCAGAGTGTCTGGATGCTCCATGGGGACCGCAACACTTGAAATTCAAGTAAAATCTTCATGGCACAAAAGCAGATATATGGGGGCCTTTGGAGACGATAACCATCAGAACTATTTTTTAATGATTATTTCCCTCCTACAAGAGACAGAAAAATCAATAATAGTATTATGATGTGCACATTCCCAGATGAGCTGTTGGCTCCAAATGGAACAGATGTATACAGAGCAGCAAGTCCACCTCTTTATGACATTTTATCCCACCTCTCCTTATGGGTAAAAGCTAGAGCTCTGGTAACCTTTTTAAGTCTCCTGCTTCTTCATCTGCCCACAGATTTCTCACAGAATTACCCTCAGAGCTGACAATTCCTATCCGGTCCAACCAAAGTAGGGGCTTGAAACTGTGTTAAAAAAAAAAACAAAACCAAAACAAACACCACCGCCACCCCCCCCAAACCAAACACAAAAACTCAACAAGAACTTGTCAGGATTTGTACCCACTATTCCCACATTTTAAGCACCACAGCAATCTCACCCAGCCCTACAAGGAAACACAAGTTTGGTTGCAGGACAGATACCATCTTCTATTGCTGTTTTTTACCTCAGAATCCAGGATATAACCATCACACACAACTACTCAAAACCCAGGGTAGTAACTGGCAAGCAGGGGTAAGGCGTCTGTGCATTTAGCCAACACAGAAGAGACGTGATAAACATTCTTACCGTTGCTTTTGTTGCTAAAGCAATAAACGTCAACCAGAAGTATGTTCCACATTGCACTACTTGCTCTGCCTTCCTTTTGTCCAAAGAAAGGATTGTGTCCCCTCCTCCCCTCAGCATCTGCCTTGTATTGTTGGATAGCAAAGTATCATGAATAACTCAGAGGTGTTTTTCCACATTCTGTTATTGATTTGTTTACCAACTTAATGTTTTTGCCATATCTGCATTTGTCCTTTAATATAGAGAGTTGCATTTGATTTCACAAAATACCATTTGTAGTTGTGTATTACCCTGAAAACACTTTGCAAGAGAGTGAGGTTAATTAGAGCTGTATGTATGGGAACATGGTGCTCTGGATACATTCAGCTTCAGAGACTAAAGGATACAGATGGAGGCTTTTTCTTTTTTTCATGTAATCTGCTTATATTGTTTCTTATCTCTGTCTTTAACAGGTCATTACTAAAAGCCTTATTCCAGAACTCATGGTTAATCAGTGAAATCTTTGTAGAATTGGCTGCCATTTTATTATTCCCTTAGATCTGAGCCAGCAATTGTAGACTCAGACCTAGAAGATGTTCTTGCAGAAAGAAGATACTCCTTCAGTCTGCTTGATACAAAGAAGTGTAACTGCTCTCTGGTAGTCCACCCGCCTTCATAAAAGTGAGAATCATGTGAAGAAAGAGCAAAAAACCACGCATTATAGACTTTTTTTTTACATTAGCAGATGGCATCTTTCATTTTTGAGAAGTCTGTGAACAACTACTAAATAAAAACTAATTTCTCAGAGTGTTTAAATAAGTTGTGCTTACCTGGAGATGTTATTTGTGATCAGGTGAGACTTCTTTCAACTCCTCCTCATGTCTCTTGCCCTAGTATTTAATTGGCGACTATCACCTCCTGGCTCACTGTAGTTCTCTGAGCAGTTGTAGCCCTTCGTTAGTATCACATGTCACGTTCCGTGGTGGGGATTATTTCCCCCCGAGAGCACAGATTTCATTTCTCCAATTACCTTCTGAAGAAAGGCACAATCACTGAAAAAGTTGAGATAGGATGGAAAGAGCGCTGAGTATGAATGACTGCATTTCTGGTCCACTGCCTTTGGAGAATGGATAATCCACCACACATTAATATATAACTCTATTATACAGCACTAGTGACTCTGGAAATGGCAGGAGTGGGGCTTTATTTTCAGATTCCGGAGTTAAACATAGTATGAGAATTGGCATGATAAAGATATGAAGATTTTCATAAACCTGGTGCCAATAAATATCACCTGTAATATCTGATGGATACTTTTGTGGAGAAAATACGTGCAGTTCAGATGTGGGCCACCAGCTCTGAGGAGGACAATGAATATTCCAACTATGGAGACACTGTGATGAAACAGGGCAACAAAGGGATGAGACACAAAATCCATGCTCTGGAAGGCAGCAACGTGATGCAGGAACTACAACTATTCAATTACGAGACACTTGGTTTAGGTGAATCTACTACAGTCACAGTACAGTCTGTTAGTATTGTTACCACAGGCAATAAACCCTCCAAGGGGAAAACATTTTTAAACTAAGATCTAGATAAAAAAATGTTACACATAAGCATACATGTAGATGATATAATATATATAGACTGTATATAAATATAGGTATTTAAAAGACGGGCAGACGTGGTGCTGAGGGACATGGTTTAGGAGTGGTTTTGGCATAGGTTTATGGTTGGACTTGATGATCTTGAAGGTCTCTTCCAACCCAAGTGATTCTGTGATTCTATGACATGTAGATGTGGCGCTTAGGGACATGGTTTAGTGGTGGACTTTTCAGCGTTAGGCTTACGGGTGGACTAAATAATCTTGAATTGCTAATTGCTATGTGTTAGGGGTATCTGAAGGCTTTCAAGTCACTTTTGCAAACTGAATGTGAGTTCTGAAACAACTCAGAAGTAAACTGTCTAAATTGGCATCAGTGTCTTTGCACAAGTCACGTACAACCTCTCTCTCCCCGTCTTCTGTGTCTTCTTGTGGACTTGGAGCCAGCTCCCCCAACTACTGCTGTAGAGTTTACTGTTAGGGTGTTCACAACTGATGTCCCTCAAGAGGATATGACCCTCCCCAGCTTGGTAGATCACCTATGATATTCTGAAAAAGCAGGTACTCAAAGCTAAAGTAATTATAGGCTACCTGTCTCATTTTAACACTTTTTAAAATGGGCATACCAGCAGACTGCCTGAAGTGACGCTATTTACTGACGTTAAGGTGATCTGAAAAGAGAATTACCCCATTTATCTGATCTGACTGCTATTTAACTGGTTCTGCTTCTCCTCTTATCATTTTTCAATCAAGACTGGGAGCAAGGATAACTATGTCTTAAGATGCCTGGAAGCCCTTGTACTCCATCAGCAAAATTTAAATGGACAGGGCAATGACAACCACCTGAAATCCCCAGTGAAACCTGGAGAAAAAAACCAACCAATCAAACAACAGTGAAGCTCAGTTCTTTGAATTTACACTTCAGGAGCACATACAGTGAGAGTCGGGGTTTGAGGAACTTCACATCTCTGTAACAGGGCAAAATATCTTTCATCTGCTCTGCCCGTGTTGCAAATGACTTCTCCCATTCCTCACTTTACTGTGGCTGTTAAGTGGCTTTTGAGCTGCATAACACACACACACATAAAGTAAACACATGATGTTTGTAGCATATGTACATGAGCCCATCTCGTGTAAGCCCATCTTCAACCCAGTGGGGAGAGACTGAAATCAAGGAGTGACTTTGCTCACAATTTTGCAAGGCAGCCAGATTTGGCCCTTTTCCCAGGGAAAAACAAGCATAAATTCCTAAGAGCACTCAGGAGTTTAGAGCAACAACTCTAGTGACATCCCCCTGGCTGCTTGCACCATGTAAATACATTTTGAGACACACAACACAGCTGGTACTGTTTGGAAATGTCATTAACCATTATTCAGTGCAATAATGACCGGCGATACACACACAGATGGATAAGCCTAATTTGGCCTCAAAGCCCTAGAACAAACAAGTAAGAAGTATGACAACTCCCAAACAGTAAGCATACTATAGCAGCCTTCCACCAGCACACATGGAAAAAAACCAACCAGCTGACCAGTAATTTTCATGGTAGTAGCAATGAAATCTAGAGAAATTTCTCATTTGCTCAGCAAAATGTAGCTACCTGCTCCCAAAAAGTAGACTTCAGAGTAGCTGTTGATGGGAATATAGTAGAGACCCATCCAACGCAGGTGATGCAGTTTCTCGCTGGCATGTTTGTCGCTACTTCAAGCACACCACTTTGGACAGGAGGCAGCCTAAAGACTTTCTCTGTGGAATGAATCTCCAAAGGACTGATTAATTAAAAAAACCAAACCCATCTCCTTTCAGTTACTTTTGTAATTTCCTTTAAAAATGTAACGCTCTCAGCGTACAAATACTCCAGACACTGTTGTGGGTTTTTTTCATTTGAGGTCTAAGTCTGCTCCTAAAGAAATAAATTTTCAACTATCCTCTGGTTTCAGTAGTGCAGACTCAGATCTATTTAGATTGATGTAATCTACACAGATGCAGCATTTTCTGCATTTGTTTTCTCCTTGTTTTTGACCTCAGGCAACTACGTGCTTTGTAGCTGGAAAGTAAAGCAATATCCATTTCAGAGCTTAAGGGTATGAAAGAGGCTAGATTCACCTGCAGAATCCTCCTGGCACAGCCCCTCCTGGGACTTGTGTTTCTTTGCCAGTTAATAACTCAATTAGTTGTCCTGAAAGGTCATCAACAGCTTTACTACTCAGCACGTTTGCTATTTTCCCAGGCTCTTGGTATAACAGCAGATGTGTTCATGGGTACTGCATAGTGGGTTTACAGCAGAACTAGGAAATTTTGAGATAAATGTCTGGGATTTTTTGGTTCACTGGTGTTTTTGTGCTCTCAGTAAATACAGCCTTGGTCATGGAGTTCAACTACTACTTGTATCTTCTGAAGCAAGAATAAAGAGTACACAGACTGTGCTGTAGCAGCACAGTGTGAGGTGCAAATGCTATGCGGGGGTAACAAGAAATGTGAGATGTGACCTAACAAGGATGATCTAAACCTCTGCTGCACCCATACCCACGTAACTGTGCTTGGCTGTTATGGAAATATCTCACAGTCTGAACTGACTACTCACTCCAGGAAACCCTTCATTATATTTAATCCCGAAACTATATGTGGCCCAGACTGGCTATAGCTGGAGGTCTGATTATCGACAATTATTAACAAACATTCTCACAAAATAATAGTTGACACATAGTTGCATACTTTGTGGCTTTCAGTGATAACAATGCACATACAAAAACAAAGGAAAAAGCGAAAGGCAAGCCTGATTCCTCCTCTTTTATCATTACTTTCAAAACAGTTTCTCCCACATACACTTAAAATTATAGGGAATATATTGCTTTAGAAACGCCTCAAAAGACCAGAACAAAAATTGGCAGCTTCTGCTCTTACTCAGAAGGTTGTCCAGCACCTCTTAAGACTGATAGGGAACAGGGTGCCAGAACGCAGAAAAGCAGTCCAGGATGAGCACGTTCCGATCAGGAGCTCAGCAGCAAAGCCAAGCTCTTCCCCATTCTTTGTTCCTTAGTTTCTTCCTTTGGATTTTTCCGGAGGTTGTCTTTGGTAGTTGTTGAACAAACTCCAACTCATCTGTAAAGAGAAATAACAACAATACTTAGCAGTTTGACACTGCTTGATTGCAAGCTGTGTTCTCGTCTGTGGCAAACCTGCAGTTTTAAAGGCTCTTCTGAGGATGAAGCAGACAGGCAGCACATCAGTCCCAGTGCCCAAAAGAAAAAGAACAAGTTATATTCTAGCGAAACAGAGCTCATTGCTTGGGTGACTCAGTAATTCCTCAAATCAGTAGTGCGGGACAATCGGACACCACTGAATTTGAGCACAACTTGGACTTCAAAGGGAGCAACTAAGGGGATTTATTCAGTCGCATGAAACCCTGGCTGGTGAGGCAGAGCTACAACTCCTGCCCACACACCAAACAGAAATGTTTTGATTCACCTGTTTGTTGCTTCATTTTTTTCTGGTCAGATTCAGGTTTTGTCTCATTACAAAACTGCACAAACATGCCGGTGAGTCTGGCCGACGCAGTGTACAGGTTGGGAAGTCTGTGACTGCAGCAGAGAGGAAACCTCTGAGCAAGACCTTCCTGCTGTAATGACCAACTTGCACCACTAGAACAGGGCTCAGGGGAAAATCTAGTCAGATCTGTTTAAAGCCCAACATAGACCAGTACCAAAACCTAAGAATCTGTCCCAGGATCATATTTTAAGATTGTTTTAAAAACGATTACTTCCCAAGGTCATAATTAGATTATGTAAAAAAACTTATTACTTACGTAGAATAAATGGATTACATGAACAATCTGATTACTTCAGACAAAGTAAGTGCATTACTTTGCCAAAAAGTACTCACTCACATTTGAAATCTGAATGTGCTTAAAAAGAATCAGATTCTTAAATTGTGAGATTACATTTTTCAACATTTTTATAATTGCACTTAAAAAATCTAATGCTATTTCTAGTTATTCCACTCCAAAAATGGGATTACATTTAAATTATCCAGCATGTTTTCCCTCTGTTCTGATTGAGTCAAGGAGTGAAAAATAAATCTTGCAGAAGAAAGATGTTACTCAGGGAAGGGGAAGGGAAATTTAAAACCCTGCATCAATGTTGTTGGAACCTGTGCAGCAACTAAGGGAAGCCAAAGACAGACAGACAGACGTCTTTTTTGAAGACTTTTGGTGGGAGCTGGTGCATCATTGCTTAGCCAGGCAGGGCTTATCCTGCTACTCCTGATTAACTATTTGTGTTTAACTCTGAATGTCGACACCCTGGGGTTTTTTTCAACCATTCTACATACTCTGCTAGTGGAGTTTGATTCTTGCCTCATCTGGAAAGGCTGTTGTACTGCTTACCTCTGCACAGCCCACTGCCACCAGTAACGAGATGCGAAAATCATGCTGAGATTCCCCCAGACCTGCTGTACCCTTTGCGCCTGATAATCTGCGACCAGTGCAAACTGTGATAACTCTGCTGAGGAACTTGACAGGCTATTGATTGTTGCCAGCTGAGGCTTTCGCCCACGCTATAGTATTCAAACCCCCTGTTATTGTAACATCCAAACATTATCTTTCTCGGTTCCGTTAGTCTTTCAAAATGTCTAGAAATACATTTAATATTTTATAACTGTATTTAATTTGTAAAATCTGATTCTTTTGTTTCAAATAATTAAGATAAATTTATGCTCATAGACACAATTTGATTAGGTGAGGGAACATTTCATTTCCCTGTACATAATCACAATGAAATCTAATATAGGTTCATCTGTAGTTTCAATGTAAGACGACAACATCAGATCCTATCAGGATAGGCCTATGATGTTCAGCTAAGCAGTGTTTACTTATGTAGTTAGGATGGGGTCAGAATTTCAATGTTACATTTCAAAACCTTATTAAAAGAGGTTCCAGGAGAAAAAAAGCAAAATTCTACTATTCCAAAATATAACCTGATTATATTTCTAATCTGATTATTAGATTTGATTAGAGGAGTTTGAATTTTAGGGTGCATTGCCAGGAACTACTTGTATATTCAAAACTCAGTGATACTTGCCTTTCTCTGGTATTCATAAGGTGCAGTAACTTTTTTTTCACATGCTTTTGCAGCTGAAGAATTAATTTTTCAGGATCATGAGATGTAAATTCAGGAGACAGAACAATAAAAGCTTTTACCACCTAAAGGAGAGAGCTAGAGTAAGGCAACACTTTCAGCAATCACTAACTTGATGAATAATGTTCAATAGGAAGACTAAGATGAATAACGCAATTTTCTACAATCAAATTTCTTTCAAGGCAGTGGAAATACAAGTTTCCGAGCCAGACGCTGGACAACGTTCTGTTTTTTATCGCTTGTTGAGCTCCACAAACAGGCCTTAAAACTACTCGGTGAGCACAGTGGCATTCCCAGCAGACAGGAATTCTTCACTGGTGTCTAGGCAGCCACATCATGTCCTCACAGTGTTCAAGAAGAGAGGTGACGTAGATGGGCCAAATTTGCTTAATGGCCTTTGTAAGAATAATAGCTAGGGAACGTTGCTTCACGGTATGGGATCTCATTGGGATTCAGAGAAGCCATTGAGAGAGTTTGGAATTGGCCTAGGTACCCCTAATTTTTCTGAAATCAAAAGAAATTTAGATGCCTCTCTGTCTCCTCAAATGTATTTGAAAACACTGGTCAGTATCTTTACAATATTCATACATGCCAAAATTTCCCTCACAGGCATAGCTACTGCTCAAATAAACACATACATTAGATGCTGCAGGTAGCTCCTAATATCAATGCCCTTACTTCTCCTCCAGTGGGGTGTGGGCTGCGGACAGCAGCTGTTTCAGCTCCTGCTGGATGCTCTGTCAGGGCACCTTCTCTCTACTTCAAGCAGGCCAGTGTGGTACCTAGGAAGTAAGAATTTAGTATTAAGAAGCAGAGCTTGGTAAATAATTCTGAAGTCTTTGGTTCAGATGCTTCTGAGATCAGTTACGATGCCTTCAGAGCTAAGTGAAAACCCCAGGTTTTCATAAGCTAAGCATACCTGTTTGGAAGGAGGCACTTCAAAAGTCACCAGTGAACTGAAAATATTCTCCAAAATGTGTTTAATTCCTCACCACATATTTAGCATAAAGACAGAAAGGCCTTGCTGGTTTGATCTGGATAGCAAGATTGCCGCCTTCTCCTGGAGGCAGAATGTTACCATTTTCATCTATTACCTAAAATGAAAGAAAGCTCACTCATGAGTGGTTAGGTGATACGCTGCTAAACAGAGAACAGTCCTGCCATGACCTTATCTTATTTCAGACTGAAATAACCAGAATGCTTTACACTCATCAAAGTACCTGAACATTGTAAAGTGGAACTGCTTTTCCTAATGCACTATGTTTAATTTGCATCCTCTTGCGAGTTGCACGTACAATAACCTGTAAAGGAAAACTGACTTTATGTGGTTTGTTATTCTATACAAATGGACAATTTTGCAGCTAACTAAACAATCTAAAATTTTAGAAGAAAAAAAGGTAATTTAAAAACATGTTTTCTCACTGTGATTTTGAAGTCCACTACTCATTTATCTAATGGTGTAAATCAGCACAGCAGAGAGAAATCCATACAACAGCACTGACCATCAGAGGAAGCTCCTACTCAGCGGGAAAAACCCTGTTTTCATTCAAAGTGCTGTTCCAGATTAAATCAATTGGGCTTGAAAGCTTCTGATTTAGATTTGCTTTACAATAATTTGGCTCCATTTACTTATTAGAAATGTCCTCTGATTTATATCAGTGTGAGCAAATCAGCAGAGCCGTGTTCTTGGGTACACTGACAGTGTCAGCATTCTACCGATACTTCTTGTAGATGGACGAACAAGTCCACAAACTTGGATTTACGGGACTTGGGAATTTCTCCTCATTTGGACCACGGAAGTGGCCCCATGGAACAATCTGGTCTGAGTTAAAAATTTCCTCCAGGGAACTTTGACCCTAGATATTTGTAATACTATTTCTATATGATATACACTACGTGAGTGACTGCAAACGTACCGATTTGGTTTGGCCATAACGTTCATAGATACCTAACCCTGTCTTGTTTTTCTATTTTGCCATCATATATGTTGGGGAAAAAACCCCAAGAAATAAATGCATTAGAACCTCTGAAAGAAAGAATATGGTTTGAATCTAGGGTCCAGCTGCCTACAAGCAGAAAGGGCAATTTTGCAGGTCTCCTTGAGGATCCCAGCTTCTGAAATTACTACACTCTGACAGTGCACGACACACGTGCAATGTGGCTCTGGTGGAATGGATAGCTGGTAACACCATGCTGCAATATCATATGATAAATAATGGGTGATAAGAAACATAGACAGACTCTGGGCATTAAAAAAAGGAGTACTCTCTGCTGCGAACTCGCTGAAACTTCTTGTCATGGGCACTCCAACAAGCAAACACTATGTAAAAATCAAAGAGACAGTGACATTATTACTCAGTGGGAACAGAGCATGCCTCAGGATGGTTTACAGTGGAGAGGGAGATGTCATTATTCATTTTCACTAAGAAAGGATCTGTGGTGTTACAAAGAGATATAACTTGCCCTAGATAAATCCATATGTCTGTGGGTAGTACAAAAATTGAAGCTATGTTTTTGAATTTCCTGTCTACTGAGAGCACTGTCTACCCTCATGCCTTGCACGAACAACCCACTAACACAATAGCTTTTGCTTTCAATTACACACTGGTTTTATTCTTACATTTTAAATAGTCACTGTGCCATACTGTAGCTTGCCATATGAAAAGATGCATGATCCCTGAATCCATGGAGAAAATGAGGAATAGTCAAATTTTATCCAGCCTGTATCAGACAGACCCCGTAGCATGTCAGAGGAATTTGAATTCATCCAGAGCCTGATAATGATGAAAAAAAAATTATAAAGGAACCTTTTAATAGGAAAAAAGAATTCCCAAATGGGGTTAAACAGATGTAGACATTGTGAATTTACATAATCCTCTTTCCATTCATTAATAGGCCTGACTCCTTCAGAAATCTCTCAGGAGATTCCTGTCACCTAGTAGAAGGGGTTTACCTTTAGTGTCATTTTGCTGCAGATCATAAACATCGGTAAGGGAAAAAAGAGTTTGGAAGTATTTAAGCTGATTAAGGGAAGCACACAAAGTCCTCTCTGCTTCCTTCAAATTTCTGTTATTTCATTTACTAAGAAAATAATGCTTTCTATCCAGAACTAGCCAGTCTGACCATAATAATAATAGATAATGAGGTTTAAAGAATCTAGCTGTGAATGTCTGGCCCCTTACCCAGTAAATAACCTCACCTCTGCACCTGATTCCCTAGGAAGTACCACGGTTTCAAAATACTGACCTTTTATGAAAGCATCATAAAAGGCTGAGAATTTTTTTTTTAAAAATGCATCCAGATGCTCTATGGCCCAATAGAAGTGTAAATATCTGAATTAAACAGGCAAAGCATGTAACTTTCTCAAATCAAGCACATGTATCTGAAATGCGTGGCACTCACTGACACTTTACAAAGCAGAGGACCGTGGTGCCCACAGCCTCCCTCTCTCAAGGGTAAGCTGACTTGAGAGCACAGAGCTGTGTGGAGCACGGGCTCCTTGGCAGACAGACCCTGCTGCAGCGTGATTTCACCACAACCTTATTTTGTTCTCTTTTCTTCTGGTAGAATCCCATTAAACAAACTTCTTGCTCTTACAAGGGATTTAATTTTCTGCACCCACTAGAAGTCTGTGAGATTGCACCTGAAGATAGCCTTATTTTGGATTTTAGGACTGTAAAGGAATCCATTAGGAAACAAGCAGCTACTGGACTCTCTTGCTCTGCCACAGCTGATGGGAGCTCAAACACTGATGGTGAGTTGTGGTCTGCATCTTAAATCTAATACTTGAATGTGATGACTGAACTTGTCAAATTACCCCTTTTCTAATTGATCTTTTCAGTAGTGAATCCTTCTCACACAGATATGCTTACATCCATGTAATTTGGCAGGGTAGCGTGGGAAAA
>VZSF01009107.1:0-21228 GCA_013398295.1 Chionis minor
CTTTCGCAGCTTCGCAGCGGCAATGCCAGCAGCAGGATCAGGCCCGGGCCGGGGGGGCGGCAGGAGGGAGGGAGGGGGCAGGCATGAGGGGCTGGGGGGGGCCGGGGGTGGCCTGAGCCAGCTCCCCGGAGAGCTGGATGGTCCCAGCAGCAGTTTCCGGATTCTCCCGCAGCCCCCTCCCCGCGCCGGGCACGGGCTTGGGGTTCATCCTGGGGGGGCAGGGACCCGTCCCCTCCACCAGCACCGCCGACCTCCCCGGAGCTGGCACTTCTCCAAGTGGACAGTGGCGATGCTGGGGATGGGGAGAAGTGGGGTCTGGGCTAAGCCCCCCATTCTCCGCCTGGCTCAGAGCTAGGGTGCTCCCAGCCTGCGTGTGTCCCCCCCCAGCTAGGGGGGGTCGGGACCCTGTGCTCCCCCCGGCCCGAGAGGCAGCCCAGTGGGGCAGAGGAGGGCAGTGCCCGCCCCCCCCATGATGGGGACCCCCAGCAGCAGGAGGCTGCATGGGGCCAGGCTCGGTGAGCCGAGAGGGTACCCGTAGGTGGACACAGGAGAGAGGAGGAGTGAGTGAGTGGGAGAGAGGGGGGAGAGAAGGAGAGGAGCTGGAGAGAGGCCCGGGGGCCAGGGCAGGCACCCCCACCCCTCGCCCCACTGCACCCCCACCCCACCACGTCTACGTGACTCTTCAGGCGGCTGAAATAAACAGCGGAGCATCACCCCTTCCTCTCAGTGCATCTCTGGGGCAGGGATGGGATGGGCTGGTGGGGAGGTGGCACCTGGAGGTGGGGACACATCGCATGGGACCCCAGGGCTGGGCTGGGGTGGATGCGGGGGGGCCTGCATCAACCTGAGGCTTCTTTCCCCGTGGATTCAGGGCCCTCCCCCAAGCATGTGTGTCCCTCACACTGAAGATGCCCCTCAGCATTTTGCTGCCCATGGTGGTCGGTTTCCCGGTTGCACTGGGTGGGTGAGCCCTGCTGGCACTGGGGGCTGCAGCAGCTGAGCCCTTGAGAAGGTTTGGAGGGGCCCTGGGTGACCGTCCCCTGTTGCCCCCACACACCCAGGGCGTCACATGGTGGCCCAGTGGTTCTCAGCCCCACAGCCACCCCCTTTCTGCCCTCACCCTGGCCAGTCCCGTCCCAGACCCACACCTGCACGGGACCTCTCCAAGCCTGCCACCATTGCCACCAACCTGCAAGCAGAGCCCCCTCATCCCAAACCTACCTCCTCTCCGGCACCCTGTGGGCATCAACCCCACCACCCCTCACCTGCCCCCCACCCCAGGCTCAACCTCCAGCCTCAATGTGTCCCCTATGCCCTCTGCCCACCAACACACGTGCCCCCCTCCCTGTGGTTGGGGTTGCGGGGGTCTTCGCTTCGGGTCCTTCACTCCAGCGATGGGGGATGCAGCCCACCAGGGCTGAGCATTTCACCGGGGAGAGAGATTCAGGGTTGCTCTGGAGACATCGGAGGGTCCACACCTCCATGCCAGTGTCAGAGGCCCGGGAGGGCAGTGGGCTTCGCAGAGGGGGGTGTTTTAGGGACAAGGCAGGTGCTGCTGCCAGCAGCGGGGATGGGGATGGGGGGTCCCCATCGAAGAGGCCAGCGTGGGGAACCCCAGGTTTGCCGCCGGGGCCGGCCGAGGCTGGGGGTGTCGGACCTCAAGGGCTGTCTCCAGCAGGTGGCCCTGTGACATCGAGGATAGTCCCCAGGGCTGCTCTGGGGAGGAATGACACCTCCCTCCCTGCTTGGCCGAGGCTGGCAGGGCCGGGGCTCTACCCCAGGGGCTGGGGGGGACAGGCAGGGGACAGAGCAGCCCTTTGCCCGCAGGGCAGCGCAGGCAGGGAGGAGACCCCCGAGGGCTCTGGCAGCTTCTCCTCCAGCCCCCCCAGGAGACCCTGGGGGGTTCCTCAGCTGCTCTGCAGCCCGGCTATGGGTCTACCTAGCAGGGCATCCCACTCCAGCGTGCCCAAGTCACCCAAGCCAAAGGGATCCCGGGATCTTCTCCTCGCTGGTGATGCTCCACTGATGCCGGCACCCTTGGGCGAGCGTCAGGGGGCTGCGCCGCAGCCAGTGGGGCTGGTTGGCAGCTGGGAAGCAGCGTGCCGTGTCACTTGTGTTCCTGCTCACCAGATTTACAGCCCCCGGCGAGGGCGGCTGGGGCCAGGTGCCGAGACGTGTGCCACCGTGCCGGGAGCCGGGGAAGCCCTGCCTTGCCCGGGGGTGGTGAGGCAGCATGGGGCGCAGGCTGTCTCTGCTTGCCCGCTGCCCGGAGCGCAGCGTGCGGGAGCTCTCATGGGGCACCCCAAACCCGAGCAAGCAGGGTGCTCCTGCTCCAAGCAGGGCTTGAATATGGGAGGGGGCTGGCTGGGACCTACAGGGCCCCGGGCAGCGAGGCAGGGGCTCAGTGAGCGAAATGGAGTTTCGCTGAGTTTGCGTTCTCCCGGCAGGGTGGATTTGGGGTGCGCAGGGATGCAGGGATCCCCCCGCTGCTGCCCACCCTGTGCTGGGGATGGGGTGAAGGGGCCCCGCGGGGCTGGCTCCTACCCGGGGTCTCGCGTTGCAGGAAGCATGACGGTGTCCTTTCCCTCCACATGCCACCAGGGTCTCTCTGTCCTGATCCGGTGACACCGCCGGAGAAGGGGAAGGGGGGAGGAAGGCTGGGTCCCGTCCCCCCCCGCCCCGAGCCTCGCTGCTAATATGGAAAGGCGCTGGCCCCTTTCTATCTTTGCAAGCGGAGCTGGGCTGCAGGGCCGGGGCGGCGGGTGCGGAGAGGGGGAGCCCGGCCAAGGAATGTGACATATCAGAGGCAGCTGCCACTTCGGGAGAGGGGGCAGAGGGAGCGCAGCTCTCCGGGGGCCGCGGGACGGGACGGGACGGGCGAGGCGGGGGGGACGCCACGGCCGCAAGCGCCAGGAGGGCTCAGCGAGCAGCCGGCACCCGTGGGACTCGCACCCAGGCCGGCGGCGGAGCAGGTGCCGAGGCGTGGGGCGGGCTCGGGGTCGCAGCCGAGCATGGGGTGCGGGTGCCGCGCCGTGCCGGGCGTTCGGTGAGCGGTGGCTCGGTTAGCAGCAACCCGAGCCCACGCCTAAAAATAGCCCCTCGCTTGCCCACGGCGCTGCGACCTTCGGGGCTGCGGCCGGCGGGGGGGAGGCACCGAACCGGACGGCACCTGGAGCGGGGGGCCGCCTCTGCCCCGGGACCCCTGGCAGGCACCCAGCACCCCCAGGCCACAGGCAGGGGAAGAAGAGGGGCACGGCGTGGGGCGGCGGGGGTTGTGGGCACAGGCGGCGGAGCTGTGGACCATGCACCGAGCGCAGGCATGCAGCGGCACGAGCAGGGCTGCCGGGGAGCCCCGGGCAGCCCCGCCGAGCCCCGGCATCCCTCCGAAACGCGCCAAGGTCACGGCGGAGCCGGGGGCACCTGAGGAGGGCCCGGCTCGCACGGCGGCACCAGTTTTTGTGCGGAAGCTGAAGAACGCAGCCATCGGCACCGGCTGCGACATCCGGCTGCGGGTGGTGGCGGTGGGCAACCCCCGGCCCAGCCTCCGCTGGTACCGAAACGAGGAGCTGCTGGCCCCACGCGAGGAGGAGTACGGCACCCTCTGGATCCGTGACAGCAAGAAGGAGGATGCCGGCGTGTACACCTGCGTCGCCGAGAACGAGCGGGGAGAGGCCATGACCAGCGCCGTGCTGGCCATCATTGACATGGAAGGTAAGGGTGGCGTGGCCACCGCCACGGCTGTGGGCACGGGTTTGCCGAGGGCGGCTGCAGTGCTTTGCAGGCTCCCGCCGCGCCGCATGCCCGCGGCCAGCCAGGGCTGGGCTTTGCCGTGCCTGCCCCACTGCGGGCTGGGGTGCCCGGTGCCGGCTGCAGATCTCCGGCCTGGAGCGAGCATGTGGCTGCGGCACTGGCTGCCAGGCCAGGCAGGGCGCCAGGGCTGGGCATGGAGGTGCTGGGAGCATGTGATGCTGAGCCTGCTCGGGGCAGGAGGAGAGAGAGAGACGCGCTTCGGGTGCATGGCACCGGTAGTGCCACCCGCCGCGGCCACCGACACGGTCCCCGGTACCCCCCGGTGCCCCTGCAGGAGCCGCCCCCGTGCACCAGCTGCCCACGGGCAGCGCTGCCTGTGGAATCACCACCACAGCTCTGCAGGGCACTGGGGCTGCACTGGGAGAACTGGGGCTCTCCCGGGGGGCGGAGCCGAACACTGCAGGGGGCGGGGCTGTAAAGTGGGTGGAGCCTGATCCCTGCAGTGGGCGGGGCCTGGTGGTTAATTAGCAGGGGTGGAGGGAGGCATTGCTTGCCCCCCCCACCCCCTAGAGTGCCGTGGCAGCCCCTCTGCTCGCTCGCTGGCTGGGAATGGGGCGCACATGGGGGCTGCTGTGGGCTCTTGCGTGGGTGGGCCTCATCCTGCGCAGGGGCCGGGCAGCTTTGGGGCTCAGCCCCAGGATGGATGCCAGCTCCCTGGGGTGTCGCAGACCCGAGTGTCGGGCAGCGTGGGGCGCTGGCTGGTGGCACCGCTCTGAGACGCGAGCCGTGCCGTATGCGTGGGGACAGCGAGGGCAGAGAGCAAGGGTGGCGGTGCTGAGCCCTGAAGCTTTGGAGAAGGAGCTCCAGGTGGGGCTTTGCAGCATGGGAGGCGTGCTGGAGATGCTGCGTCTTGCAGGGGGGGCTGAGGGGCAGTGGCCAGGGGGGAAGGGCAGCAGGAGCCTTTGCAAGGCTGCAGGGGAGCACTGGAGGAAGAGGAGGAGTTGCTCTGTGTGCACCGTGAGGTGAGGCTGGAGGAGTGCTGTTTGGAGGATGGAGGAAGGCGTATGTGCTGCTCATGGGCCTGGTTGGGGGGACAGGGAGAGCAGAGAAGTGCATGGGAGGGCTCCTGCCCCACAGTGGGTCTGTGTGGAGTCACTGTGCATTGCATCTTTGGGGACCGTGGCGCTGTGCACGGCGCTGAGTGTACAGAGAGACTGGGAGGCACACACTGCCCCATGGGGCCGGAGCAGCATGCCCTGTTGGGGGGGCGATGGTGGGGGGGTTCACCCTGTTCTCACAGTCCGGCGTGCAGCAGCACCTCTCCAAGATGCCGCTGGCCCAGGCCCCCCTGCCTCTGCCCAGCGGCACGGCAATGCCTGATTTCCCCAGGTGCCCGTTCCCATTGTGCTGACGCACTCATCCCTGCTCCTGATTCCCAGCTGCCGGCCCTCGCCGCTGCCTTTCTGGAGCAGCCAGGATTGCCTAACGCGTGGGGTGAATGTCACCCTGCCCCGGGCGCTCCTCCCGGGTGGCGCTTGGTGCACTGCAATCGAGCAAACAGCCACCCAAAAAGCCAGCCCTGGGGCAGAGATGCCTCTGGAGCCACTCAGGCTCTGGGCGCTGGGCTGGGTGAGACGCCACCGCAGCCCCTGGTGTGACTTTGCCTCTGTCCCGGGGCGAAATGGCCTCTGCGATGTGCCTTGGCAGTGACCAGGGAGCAGTGTGTCCCCATCGGCTGCTGGAGAGGGGTGCTGGTGGGGAGGAGATGGGATGTGGTGGGGGGTCCAGCCCTATCACCTGGCCCCGTTGCAGGGTGCTGGCACGCAGCGCGTTGTTCCCCTGAGGCCATTTTCTCCACAGCAGCCAAGTGGTGAGACGGGCCATTGTGTGAAATGGAGGAGCCGTGCCACCGCTCTGCACCCGCCTGCCCTGACACCCTGCCAGGCCGGGTGCCGTGGCTCGCCAGCCTCCAGCATGGAGGCCCCGGCTGCCTGGGGGCTCCCTGCACCCCCTGCTCTCTGGGCACCATGGAAGTCCTGCGGGCGGCTGTGCCATCGCCATGACAGGCAGGGACACCCCATCCTTGTTCCCCAGGGAGACCTGCAGTCAGGGTCATCGGCCAGCTGAATGGGGAAAGGGGGATATGTGCAGGACAAGGTCTTTCTCTGGGCTCAGGGTTCTCACTCTCCGTATCTGGAGGTACTGGGATGCCCTTGCTCCATTCGCCTCTGCTGGGTCACGGTCCCTGGTGGGCGCAGGGCCCCGTCCTCCGCTCTCTTCCCGGTGCACAGGCCAGGCTGCAGCTCTCCATGGGGCTGACATTGGCTTTCCCCAAGGTGGCTCAGGTCATTGCTGGTGGGGTGGGGGGGCTCTGTGCTGTCCAGCTCCACGCTCAGACCCAGCAGCTCCTCCTGCACCAGCTCAGCATTCCCCCTTGCTCACACAAGCCCGATTTAGCTCCTCTAATCCCTTGCCCTGAATCTGTCGCTCCACCCCACTAATGATTTTTCTCCTGCTCTTCTCTCAGGTCCCCCGAGTGCGTCAGCACCCAGCATGGGGAGCGGGGAGTGCACGCGTGGGGCTGGCTGGGCAGGTGGACGCAGAGGGTCCCGGGAGTACACCATCCCCCCCGTGTCCCACCGTCCTCGCTGTGTCCCACCGCTCTGCCCCTCTCCTGGTACGGGTGCTCCTGTGTGCCCTGGACTCACAGGCCCAGGTGGGGTGTGTTGCCCCCTCTCACATTGGCACCGGGCTGGTCGAGGGGCTTCCCAGGTCCATCCAGGGACCCTCCAGACCCTTCCAGCCAGCCCTGGTCCCCACAATGGCTCCATCGCCCCCAGGCTTGCTAAAGCCTGTATCACCTCTCAGCTGCATCTCCTGAATTTTTTCCCCGTAAACTGGATTAAATCACCTCTTAAGAACCCAGGCTAATCTCCTTTCAGAGCCCAGTGCAACCTCGCCGTGCCAGCGCTGCCTGATCCTCCCCGCCAGGGCTGACTCTGGTTTCAAGGTTGGATGTGTCCATCTTGGGCTCCCAGCACAGGGTCTTGCTCCACTTGCCTCCACCTGCACTCAGCAATCAAACCGCCTTGGAATCTTTCCTCTGCCCAGGGAACAGCCTGCACCCGCCTGGATTTGGGGGCAGGGAAGGGGGCAGGAGCCGCCCGTGCGTGATGGCCCTGCACGGCCCCTTCCTGTCCAGCCCTGAGTTACAGTGAGGCAGTGTGGGCATGCTTTTCCAGCTGGTGGAGCGCGGCGATGGACACGGCACCCCGGTGGGGATGGCTGCACTGACAGCGTCCCTGGTGGCTCAGCACCTCTGCCCATTTATCTCGGTGCCTAATTTTAGTCCCTTACTTTGCAGTGCTCTGCCCATGTTTAGTGTCAACCGCCCCTTCCCTCTGGAAGCCCTGCCAGGGACTGAACAGGATCTAAAGGCTTTTTTTGCCATTTCCTCCCTCCTGTGGGACTCTTGGGTCTGCCTCAGTTTCCCCTTGCTGACCCTGGCTGTCATGCCCCGTCTCCTTGCCTGTCTCCCCACTCCCAGGGCACGGCAGCATCTTGGAGGAGCCCAGGATGCCATGCCCCACCATGGGGTCAGCACAGTGCTTGGCTGTGCCAGCCCCTGCAGAGCTGCTTGGCTGGTGCCACACTGGGTGGCGGTCCCAGCTGGCACAGGGACAGGTCCCTGGGGCTGGGGAGTGCAAGGAGGATGGGGCTGGACCTGCCCCTCGGGATGCTTGCAGCCAGCAGGGCCGGTGGGTGGACTGGCTGCGCAGCCACCAGTCCCCCAGCGCAGCCACGCACCACAGAGCTGTGCCCATTCCCTGGCCCCGGGGGTGGCACTGGGACCAACCTGCTGGCAGCTGCTGGGGACCCGGGCTCCCAGCTCTGCCCCAGCCACCTGGGCAGGGGGCTGGCATGGTGGCCACGCGTGCCAGCTCCCTGTCGCGGGGCGCTGCGGACCAGGAGAGCTGCTCCCCGGTGAGCAGAGCGGTGGGTGCAGCTGTCCAGTCAGTCACCTCCACCCCTGCCCTCTCGCCCGCTGCCGGGGGGTTATTTTTGCTGAGGAATGTGCCGTCCCCTCGGATTCTGGCAGGCTGTAGGGCTTGTGTTACAGGCGAGAGGCCGAGACCCAGGCCCGCGGCGGGGTAAATATAGCACCGCCGGTTGGGGCTGCGTGATGGGGCAACAGCCTCTTCCTCCTCCTGGGGCTGCCCAGTGCTCCCTGCTCCCTTCCTGCCTCCCGACACCAGGTTGCTGGCTTGTTCCCTGGTATGGTGATGCTGGGAAGGGGCTACCTGCTTCTGCCCTGCTGCCTGCACTCCTGCCTGCCTCCCCCCTGCCCTCTGCATGCAACCCCTAAGCCCCAGACAGGGGGAATGCTGGGAGCGGGACTGGCAGGGCAGGGACAAAACGCCTCCTGCCGTCCCGCTCCATGCCCAGGCACCCAGAGCCAAGGTCACACTGGTGTCCTGCGTCCCTGTGTCCTCTGCCTACAGTGGGCACTGTGTGCTCGGGAACCCTTCTAGAGGCAGCAATTGGAGGCGATGCTGGGGAGGGCACCTGGGGTGTCCCCAGCACTCAGGAGCAGGGTCACAGCAGAGCATTGGTCTTCCTCCGGGCCAGAAAGCTTCTGTGGTACCGTCCTGCCCGGTGACAAAAGCCATCCCACTGCATTTCATTTCCCCCTGGGAACAGGGCTGGGGACAGTCCCCTACCTCCCCAGGCTCCCAGCACATCCCCACCTCCTGCAGCCCTTCCCCAGCAGCTTTGGGAGGCGCAAACACATGGAAGGTTCATTCCCAGACCTCCTCCTACCCGAGACGGCTGCACACACCCACCACCATCAATTATTCAAGTACCAGGACAAGGGGGCTGATGGCCAGGGCCGGGTGGCCAGTGGCCAGCCGGTGCTGCGGTGCAGGGGCAGGATCCGCGCAGAGCTGCTGGGGAGGCCCAGCAAGGCGTGAGGAGCTGCAGTGCTCTCGGCAGTGTAATTAATGCTGCATTTTGAGCAAGTGTTTTCTATCTGCTTTGCTCGGGGCTGGTGTGTGTCCAGCAGGTGAAGCTGGAGCCAGGTGGCAATGGAGCCACCTGCTCCAGCTCCGCCCCTCATCCACGCCATGGCCACGCTGGCCCCTGTCCCCTGCCAAGTGTTTGTATCCTGCAGCGGAGCAGGGCAGTGCCAGGGCTGCCCCCGGGCTAGAGCAGGGCAGAGGGGGCACCCTGGGTGCAGGCTGCCATCGCCTCCCACCAGACACTTTCTGCAGGGACTCCAGCTTTGCCCTTGCTGGGCGATTTGCTTGTGCTGCTGCCTGTGGAAAGGACTTTCGAGGTCCCACAGCACGCACAGCCCCTAGGAGGTCACCCAGCTGCTTCCAGGGGTGCAGCACCTCTGGGGCAGCCCAGAGCTGCTCCTGGGGCTCTTGCTGAGGGATGGCTGAATGGCAGAGCCACCGTTGCAGGGAAGGGCTGTGTGCCCAGCCAGCTGGGAGCTGTGGCTGATGGGGCAGCAGACATGGCAGTCAGATGATAGCCGAATGACTGCATTTTGGCCAGACACATGTGGTCCCCCCCTGGGGCCAGCCCTGCGGCTGTCCCTGCAGGTGCTGTGGTGGCAGCACCCTTGCCCTGGCACCACCGTGTGCCAAGCCCAAGCCTTGGTGAACCTTCCTGGCATCCCTGACCAGGCTTTTATCCCACTGGAGTGTGGAAAAAAAGGCACAGGCTGCAGCGGGCTGTGCAGGTCTGCGGCAGGACCACAGACACGCGCAGCCTAGGTGAGAGCACCTGGCAGGAAGACCCTGGGTACAGGGACCCTGGCAGACACGAGGCCCACAGCCCACCCCTTTACCCATCCCTGGCTCAGGGGTACCCATCTCTGTCCCCACCCAGGGCTGGGGGGCCCAGCAGAGTCCTCTGGCTCTGACAGGAGATTCCTTCAGTGCCAGCTCTGGCATTCGTGGGACTTGCCTGACGTGCGGGGTCTCCACGGAAACCCCGCAGCATCACTCAGATTGTGGGACTGTCAGAAATGTTGTATAAACAGCTCCTTTTGTACTGGGTAATTTGCAAGTTATTATGGAGCCATGAAAAGCCTCACGTTGGGAGTCATGGGCTGGGAGGGGAAGCGGAGAAAAGCTGCCAGAGCTGCCAAGCGTCGTGGGGAGCGTGATGCCGGTGTGCAGCACTGCATGGGGTGGCAGGCTCCCCAGGGGACAGGTGAGCAGCATGGGGACAAGCGCTGGGTGGGGAGGCCTCCAGCAGCGTCCACAGAATGCTCTGCAGTGGGAGGGAGCAGTGCGGACAGCCGGTGGGGCTGGGAATTCAGCAGCATCTCCAGGAGCCTGGAAAAGGGACTGATGGGTACTGTGGGGCTCAACGGCTTGGCGAGCTGGGGGTGCACGGCTGCGAGAGCTGTGGGGGCCACGGCAGGCCGGAAAGGACCCACTGAGGCTGTAGGGCTGGAACTGCCCCTCTGGCTTATTTGCAGTGTGTCCCAGAGAACAGGGACAAGCTGTCAGGGCTGGGGACACTCGGCTGGGGCAAGAGTGCCGGAGTGCTTAATGGCCCTGGCCAGCCTCACCGGGGGTCCCCACGGACAGTTTCTGCCCACACCCCATCGCAGCTCAGTGCCGGGCACTCAGTCCTGCCCCGAGCTGTGCTGTGGGTCTTCATCCCAGGACCAGGGGAGGTCTCGTGTGTGTCATGCAACACGGACAGGGACAGCAGCCCACCTCACTGGGTCATGCTTGCATCCCCACCGGCCACAAAGCAGTGATGCTAGCCCAGGGCTGAGCAATCCAGCCCTGCCATCCCGCCCGGGTCCTGAGGCACCCCGGGGGGGCAGAGTGTCTGTCTTAGGGGACCGGGTGCCTGGGGCTGGAGGTTTGCAAGGGGTCTCATGGCGTGGCGTGGGCAGTGCCAGGCCAGGGGGGTTGCTGTGAAGGACTGCACCCATATTAGCTCTCGTTGGCGTGCAGGCGGGTCAGCAGTGCCGGGACCCACAGCCGTGCCTTGGCAAGGGAACCCTTCTGCATCGCCGACGGCTGGAGGACGTGGGGGACTGAGCGGAGGCTGGTGCGCCCCGGTCTTTACTGGGCAGTGCCATGGCACACTGCGGCCATGCCGCTGTCTGCAGGGTTGTGGCAGCTGCGGCAGTGAAGCTGCCCTGTTTGGGGGCACTTTGGGGGCAGCACATGGAGGGCCATAGTCGCATGCAGCGCTGGCGCAGTGCGTTGTGTTACTCTTGTCCACGTCAGGGTGCGTGTGGACACCGCCATGGTGGGCTGCACCCTGCGGTGCTGAGCATGGGAGAGAGGAGCAGCCCCTGCCCCAGGCGGTGGGGCAGGGTGGACCGATGACAGGGGAGAGCGGCACAGCTGCATCGCTGGGCAGGGGGCTTGGCCCCCTCGGCTGCCGTGGAGACAAAGCCAGCGGGGGGGGGGGGGGGGGGGGGGAGGACGTGTGCCCCCCGCCCCGCGGCTGCCCTCGCCCCCCGCCACCTGTGCCCTGCCTGTCCCCCGCCGCTGTCACTGTGTGCCAGGGCTGGCGGGGAGGCGGAGGCGGAGGCAGGCGGGGGAAGGATGGAGGGAGGAGCACTCCAGTGATGCTTCATGCTCACAGCTCCAGCCCTCCCGAGAGCCCAACCTGGCGAGCCCCTTCCTCTCCCTCCGCCGTCTCCGGCTGCCGGCGGCGGAGGATGCTCGGAGCATCGTTTGTCCCCCCGGCGTGCTGACAGCGGGGACACCGCCGGGAGCGGGCTGGCGTCCTGCGGGGCCTGAGCCGGTGTGACCGGGCCAGCGGGGCTCTGCAGAAGCATGAAGAAAATCTGGGTGAAGAAGCGTTTCCAGGTAAGGGCTCCGGGCTGCCGCGCCGGCAGGTCCCGGGAGGAGGGGGCAGTGCTGGGGAGCCGGGAGCGCATGTGGATGGGGATGGGGATGCGGGTGTCCCTCCCGCCCTGCTGCTGCCACCCGGGGCTGCCCAGGGCTTCGCCCATTGCCGGCTCCAGCCCTGCTTGCAGAGCCGCCAGCTGCCTGCCTGTCCTCGCCAGCCAGGGCAGGATGGGAGGAGGGCAGGTGGCTCAGCACCACCTGTGCCAGCAGCGGGGCTGGGACCCCCGCCCGGGGCTTCCCTCCCGACGGCGCTCTCCCCCCTCTCTGCTCTCCGGAGCCGGGGAGGCAAATGGATGCTGCTTCATGGCTCCCCCCGGCCCCGCTACCGGTGGTCACGGAGCTGGAGACGAGGCTTTGCATGCGTCATCCCCTCCGCGTCAGGAGCATGCCTGGCACAGGCAAGGCTCCTCCGCGGGCCCCGCCGCACGCTCCGCCGCCGAGCAAGGAACAAGGACGTCACTTGGCCTCGGCGGGGGGTGGAGGATGGGGGGCATCCTTCCAGGAAGCCCCCCTCCCCTGTCTCCCCCAGGGCCCACATGGCCACCCAGCTGCTTCACCCGGTGCGGACATGTAGCCTCCCCGCTGTCACCCTGCCTGGTGGCCCAGCAGGGGCTGGGGAGGGGCTGTCACCCGCAGCCCCTTCCCAGGGGTGGGGAATATGCTGAGGGACACAGGTCCCCAAGGATGCTGGGAGCTGGGAGGGGGGCCCCTCTGGGGCAGGGTGGATGGCACTGCCTGGCTGCCCCATCTGCCCTTGGGGGCAGCAAGCCCAGGGCTTGCCCATGTGGTGGGGCAGGGTCCTGCTGCGCTGGTTGAGCATGGGGGGTGGTAGCACACCCCCAGCAGTTGTCCCTGCGCACCAGGCAAGCCACCCACTGCCTCCCCACCTCACGCCATCCCTGCTCCCCGTCTGCCGGTCTTGCAGCAGCGGCACCAGTGCCGTGTGGTGCTGGGCTCCACACGCCAGGCAGTGGCAGGCTGCATTGGCTGTACTTCATGGCCCCGGGACCCCTTTCTCCTCCCTGACGCCCTTTGGCCCCATGGCCGTGGCTAGGAAAGCCCTGTCCCAGGGTGAGACCCCAGCTTGGGCAGGTGGGGGTCTGTGCCTGGCATGGGGGTAGGAAGCAGCACCAGGTCTCATTCGGCTGCCCTGTGGGGCAGGGCTGCAGCCGGGTGCTGATCCCAGCCAGCCCTTCTTCCCACCCTGGGCTGGGTGGGCACAGAGCAAGCTCTTGGGGCTCCCCCACCCCTTTTCCCAGGGCGCAAATGAAATCCCAAGCAGGGAGCACAGCCCCTCACTCTCTGGCTGGCCCCTTCGCCCAGAGCCCAGCCCCACAGCCAGTGCTGAGCTGCTCCTGCCCCTTTTCCACCTCCTTGCCTGGGGGTGACCCTATGTCACCCAGCACTTGCTCCCTGCGGAGCAAAGTGTGGGTGCTGCACCATCGTGGAGGATCTGGGCTGCGGGGTGCCCCGGTCCCGCAGGGACCTGTTGCGGGGCAGAGGGGAGGGGGCTCAGCCACCCCACAGCTCTGGGTGGTGGGGCCCAGCCCAGGCCCGCTGGGTGCAGTCACCATATTTGATGGGGAGCTGATGGCGCCAGTCCCTGGGGAAGCCACAAGAGCACCCGATAATGGCACTCAATTGCATTTTCATTTTTTAATGGGGGAATTATCCGCCGATGGTGCAGTTAATCACTCATCTATCTTTCCCTGGCCTGGAAGACGGGCTGCCAGCCAGAACCAGCACAGTCAGCCGAGGAGGGGAGGTGAAGCCTGGCTCAGCCTGAATACAAATGTGTCTCGTGCAGCCGCTGCCCTCTGGCCAGCACTGCATGCAGGCAGGGGGCTGGTGGGAGTCCCCCAGCGCTGCCCACCAGCAGGGGCTGCCCCTGCAGTGGCAGCAGCTTTGGGGCACGTGAAATGAGCCCACTGCCCTTCCAAGGGCAACTAACTGCTGGCCATGCTTGACTGGCTGTCCCCAGAGGCTGGCTGTTGCCAGGGGCTGTCTGTCCCTGGGGGCTGTCTGTCCCTGGGGGCTGTCTGTCCATGACCCTGCTTGGGAGCTGTGGGGAGGCAGGATGGGCTGGCAGAGCTCAGGGTTTCAGCAGAGCTGGGTGGCCGGCCCTGGGCTCCACACCTGGGGGACAGGGCACAGGGCATCAGTGTCCTGGGGAGACCCCATCACCCAGACTGGCTGGGAAGGATGCTCAGTCCTGGCAGCCCAACGCTGGCTGTCTGCACGCCGCATCCCCGCTCCTGCCTGCCTTGGAGATCACCCTATCCCTCTCTTTCTCTGGGAGACGGCGTCAGCGCTCACCGGACCTGGCAGCCGGGTTGCCCTCGGCCGGTCCCTGCCTTGGCAAGCGGTTGCCGGGCCCTGGGCTGCGGCGCAGAGGGCAGCCGAGCTGGCAGGGAGCTCCTGCCGCCTCCGCCCCATACTCGGGTCCTGCCTGCCTGCCCAGACGGCGCAGGTGAGCATGGCCCCCACATCTCCAGCCCCGCGCAGACGGGCTGGTCCCATGCTGCTCGTGCCAGCCAGCCTCCCTCGCAGCTGGCACCGCCGCCGCCACCGCCGCCGCCGGGGATGGGGGGTGCTGTCCCCACGCTGGGCCCGTGCCCGTGGCAGTGTCTGGGCCAGCGCCTGGAAGACGCTTTGCTGGCCCAGTCCCCATGCTGGCGTGGGCGGTGGCTTTGAAGGGGCTGCAGAGCATTTGGGCACCCGCCTGGGCTAAGACCTTGCTGCAGGCGGTGCTGGCTGCAGGCAGCGGTGCCGGGGCAGTCGTACTGTCACCCCCCGGGCATGGGCAGCGGTGCAGGGCTGGGGCGCGCGGTGTCACCCCCCAGGCGTAGGCAGTGCCATCACCAAGGAGGAGGAGCGTGGGGGGGAAGTGTGCTCACCCACGTGTGCACACAGGTGTGCGTTGAGGGTGTGTGTGCACGGCTGGGCATGTGCTACACGTGTCCACCTACACCCATCCGCAGCTGCGGGGTGGGGGTGTGCGCCTGGGGGGGGTGTGCCTGTGGGTACCCCGTGGGCGTGCAGCCGGGGGTGTGTGTCTGAGCGTGCCTGTGTGTGTGGGTGTGGGTGTGGGTGGGTGTGGGGGGGTGTGTGTGGGGGTGGGTGTGGGTGTGGGTGTGGGTGTGAGCGATTGTGGGTGTGAGCGGTGCCGCATGTGCCGCGATGGGGTGTGTGAGTGCGTGCGTGTGTGCGTGAGCAGGCGCGTGGCACCCTGCCATGGGTAATGCTCTCTTCTCTTTTCCTTTGCAGAAGACCGGCCACTCGCGGCGCTTCGGGCGCTTCACGCATGGTGCGTTGAGTTACCAGGACCTGGCTCCCCCCCAGCCACCCTGAGCGTGCCGGGATGGGGCCTGGCGCCACTGCCGTGCCGTGGGGGGGGGACAGCGAGTGGAGGCTGGGCAGGGCTGGGCTGCAGCTTGCCAGCCCCAAAACAGGGTCTCGGTCAGCCGAGGGCTCCCGGTGTCCCCCACGAGGCCAGGCTGCTCCTGGCAGTGGTGGCAGTGCACAGGGCAGCTGGCAGTGTGTCGGGCTGCGGAGGGGCAGCTTGGGGTGGGGGGGAGCAGCATGGCCCCCCCACCGTGCCGTGGCACGCAGTGGAGGGAAGCAGTGGTGGGGCAGGGGACACGTCCCTTGCCGCAGGGGTCTGTTGCGGCCGCGTGTGAGGGCTCAGGCAGTGGCGGGGGGAAAGGCTGGTTCTCCCCGGCTGCATGGGTTCAGCTTTCCTGGGACAGGATGTCAGGGCGGAGCTGATCTGGCCTGGCCACGTCCGGCCAGTGGGGAGGCTCTCTCTGACTCCCTGCCCTGAGCACCCCTGCCTTATCAGCTGGGACCGCGCTGCGGGGCACGGCTGTATCCCGCAGCAGTGTCCACCGGTGGGGCAGGGGATGCACAGAGGGAGGGTGCTTGCACATGGACACACATGTGCACCTGCCCCAGCACCCCCAGGAGTGCCCAGCTGGGGCACTGGCTGGAGTCGGGGGGCAGCCCCAAGCTGCGGTGCCCTGCAGTACGCAGGGATGTGCAGATGCTGCAGTGGCGTGGCCACCCTGTGGGGCAGCTCCGGGGACAGGAGGCATCTGTGTGGCGGTGGCACAGGGAGGGGATGCTGCCGTGCACTGTGCAGGTTGGCACGGTCTGTGTGTGAGGAGGTTGTGTGTGTGAGGAGGGTCTGTGCATGGCGCCGGAGCGGCGTGCAGTGAACATGGGTGCAGAGTGGAGACGTGGTGGGGAAGTCTGGGGGAGCCAGACCTGTTTCCACACCCTGTGGGCACCTGGCCCCCACCATGGGGCCAGGCAGGGCACAGGGTGCTCCTCGTGGGGTCCTGAGACAGGCAAACGCCCAGTCCTGGCCCCACGCCTGGACCCTGTGCCAGGCTCTCCGAGCCGGCATGGCCCACCCAGACATTGGCCCCGGCAGGTCCCTGCCCCATGGCAGCGTGGGGAGATGCTGGGGACAAGGTCCCTCCCCGCTGCCCCCGGCGTCTCCGCAGGCCGGGCCGATAACCGGGTGTTGATGTCTCTCTCTCTCTTGCTGCCCCTATGGAAGCGAAGTTTTCCGCTCCTGCAGGAAACAAAGCTACGGTAGGAAGACCCCTGCCCGATGCCAGCCCCGTCCCCAGAGCGAGCCCTGTGCCCCAGCCTGCTGCCCTGCCCCATTGCCACCGCTGTCCCCCTGCCCTGCCTTCCCGTCCTCCCACCGCCTCCGCCAGCTGCATTCCTGCCACCGGCACCGCCTGCCTTCCTCCCACCATCTAACGCTGCTCCTGCCTGCTCTGCCTGCCCTCCCCTGCCTGCCCGTGCCCTGCTGGACTTTCCCACTCCTGGCCCCGCCTTTCCCTGCTGGCAGCTTGTCCCTTCAGGTCACAGTCATGCCCCCTGCCCAGGCACTGCTCTCCTGCCCCTGGAGCCAGTGGGTCTGCAAGGGGCAGCGCCAGCCTGGCCTGCTGTCCCCGTGTCCCCTCACCCCCTGCTCTCCCTCCCCCCCCTCCCACCTCCCCAGACTCGGAGACGGGCGAGGATGAGCCCAGCGACCCCCAGGTGACGCAGCGCAGCGAGCTCCAGGATGAGACGGCCTTCAGCACCCCCACGGGTGAGCAGGGGGCACCCGGCTGGCACCAGCATCGGCTGCTGGGCATGGCCACCCCGCAAGGGCTCTGCTGGCCCAGCTTTGGGGGTTTCCATGCGGGGGGAGCTGTGGTCCACCAATGCAAAGGGGAGAGGGCTTGGGGCAGCCTGCTCGGGACACCTTGGGAGACCCCATGGTGGCTCAGCCCCCTCCAAGCAGGGTGCTGGGCTCGTGCCCACGGGCACTCGGTGTCAGCTCACCCCTCTCCTTCCAGGTGGGTCCGACACCCTCGTGGACGCCTCCATGAACACGACGCCGACCTCGGTGCTGGCCCTGTCGCAGGCTGAGGAGCACTCCAGCTGGTCGGGCAGCCAGCAGACCGTGGTGGAGAAGGAGACAGATGCCAGCCTCTCCGCACGGGGACCCTACCTCCGCCCCGCTGCCTGGCAGCAGCCACAGGGAACCCCAAGGCAAGCAAACGCGCTGGCCCCGCGCGGCGCTGAGGTCCGGCACCTGGGCGTGGAGCCGCTGGTGCGGGCATCACGGGCTAATCTGGTGGGCACGAGCTGGGGGTCGGAGGATAGCCTTTCGGTGGCCAGCGACCCCTACGGCAGCGCCTTCAGCCTGTACAGAGGACGGGCGCTCTCACTCCACGTGTAAGTAGCCGGGGGAAGCACGCGGAGGGGACATCGCGCTGGGGCCATCTCCTTCAAACCCCCGCAGCCATCTCCTCCCCTCCGCCTGGGCTTTCTTTGCCTTCGCCATGCCTGGATGAGGAACGGGGGCTCTGAGCAGTAGGCAGCCTGTTCCTGGTGAGGATGTGGGAGCAACCTGGGCTGGGGGCGGGGTACAGGTCCTTGGGTGAGGTGGGGGGACTTGGAGCAGCGTCCTTTTCTGCTGTGTCCAGGTTGGGGCTGAGGATAATCCCTGCATTGCTGCATAAGCCGCAGCACCCCACCTGCGGGCTGTCCTGTGTGTCCCCCCCACCAATCCTGCCCAGCTGTGGGGTCTCTGCCCAGCCCATGGGGATCTGGGGGTACGTGGCCACCTGAGACACCTACTGACAAGGCTCTGCCACCTGCACAGAGGTGGCAGCAGGGGCCAGGGACATGCTGCCTCCCCAGGACCTGCTGACATGCTCAGAGCCCCCGTCCCTCCCTGCTGCCTTCAGTCCCCATCCCTGTAGGCCTGCTCCTTCGACCTCCATCATGCCCCTTTTTTTTGTTTGAGGCTGCTTGTTCCACCAGAACCTCATCTCCACCTTATGATTTCTGCACCGTGATCACCGAGCCCCCCCAGGGGGCAGCGGGGTGGGGGGATGCACCCGCAGCAGCGTGTGCACAGAGGGATGGCTTGTAGCCATGGGGACGCCTTCCACCTTGCGGAAGAGCTGGCCTGTGTCCTGGCATGCCAGGACACCCCGGCAAACTGGGGCACCCTCCGGCCCCTGGTCCTGTCTGTGTGGTGACCCTGGCTAGGGGACTCGCTGGGTATCCCAGCATCACCCCTCTGTCCCACACGGCAAAAGGACACCCGGGCTCCTGGGCAAAGGGGCACCACTGTGTTGCAGCAGCCCAGGACTCTCACCCAAGCCAGCCAGATCCTGGTGGTCGCAGGGTGGCTAGATTCACTCAGCAGGACCCCTCGGGGCTCCCCGGTCCTGGGGCTGCCCTGACCACCTGCGTCCCTTGCCGTGCCCCATTGGGCACCGTGGTGCAGCCTGGCAGCAGGGATGCAGCCAGGAGGCGGGGGCGGGCTCTGAAGTGCACTCCTCTGCCTCTCCCCTTACAGCAGCATTCCCCAGGGGGGCTACCGGAGAGATGACCCCCACAGCGGCCCTGTCTCTCCAAAGCCCGGTGCTGAGCCCCCGAGGTCCCCCGCTGCCCTGCCGCTGACCGCCAAGCCACCCATCCTCCGCTCGCCATCTCCACGTGCCAGTCCGTGCCTGCCACCGCCCGCTGGCACCACATCCCAGCCTGCCACCCGTGGCCCTGGCGTCCCCTCCTTCACGCCCGTGACCCCTCGCAAGAAGTCCTCGGTGCCGGCTGAGTACCGGGACACCGTCCCCGAGGAGTATGAGGAGAAGATCAAGAAGCCCAAGTCCTCGGGGTATTCACAGGGCAGCACACAAGAGTCCCGTCCCCAGACACCCATGAGCGACACCTCCGGCCGCATCTCTGTGCGGGCATCCCCCAAGCTGGTGCGTGCCGGCTCCAAGATCTTCGAGAGGCTGCAGTACTTTGAGGAGCGGCGGAGGAGCCTGGAGCAGGCAGACAGCGCCTTCCCTGCACATCCCTGCCTGCCCCTGCGCAAGACGCGCTCCTTCGACCAGCCCGGCTCCGGTTCACGCCGTGGCGGCACGCCGAGCGGCTCACGGGAGGACATGCGGGAAGGCAGCCACTGGGAGCCGGGCAGCACGGCTGCGTGCCGGCGTTTGGCCTTCCGGCAGAAAGCTGCCTCCTTCGACGAGCGGGGCAAGTTTGCCGGCCGTGTCTATGCCATCGAGCACAAGTTTGCAGAGGAGTTGACCCGCGTCAAGCGGACGGTCTCCAAGCAGCAGCTGCGGCGCTCCCAGGAGCTGTACAAAGCTGGGCTGCCGCCAGCACCCTCGCCCCCGGCAGCCAGCGAGCCCACCACCCCCCGCGCCCCCCGCACCCCCTCCTCACAGGGCACCACCGTCGGGCGCAAGGCACCACAGCTGAAGACCTTCCCATCGGCGGAAAGCACACATGTCATCCAGCACCTGGCACTTTCCAGCGTGGCACTAGTGGGACCCAACGGGGAGCCGGAGCCGGGGGGGCAGCGTGGGAGGAAAGCCCCGGCACGGGGTGGCGCAGTGGCTGGTCAGCCCACTGAGGCGGAGAATGCGGGTGCCAGGAAGGGCACACAGCAAGAAAGCACTGGGGAAGTGAAGAAGAAGGAGCAGTGGCCGTTAGCACAAGCCACCCCCCAGGGACGAGTGGCCCTTTCACAGGCGGGTCCCACTGAAGGCAGTTTGTGCCCAGACGGGGGTCCCACCAGTGGAGCCCGTGCCCCCGGGGTGGTGAGTGAAGTCCTGGCCGCCCGGCTGGCTGTGCCCCACGGGCTGTACCGGCGGCCGGAACCTCCCACAGAGGTACGGTTCCTGCCCTGGGCAAAGCCAGGGATGGAGCAGGAGGCTCGCCTGGAGAGGAGCTGGGCAGGGCAGCACGGCACGGGCAGGGAGGTGGAGAGAAGGCAGATGAAAGTGTCAGAGAAGAAAGAGAGTAGCCGGACGGCTCAAGAAGGCAGAAGCACGCGGAGCAAGGGGAAGGGGCGCCGAGCCAGGCCCACGTCTCCGGAGCTAGGTAGGAGTATGGCTTTCTGCCTTCCTAAGGGCACAGAGCTGGTCTGACCAGCCCCTGGGCGGGATGGGGGACCACCAGCCTGCCCCTGGGAGGTGCGGGGAGCCCAGGCTGTGCCAGAGAGCACCGGGGTGAGGTGCGGGGGCACGGCTCTGCAGGTCGGGGATGTTGGCTATAAGACAGACCAGCCTGGGTACCACTTTTCTGCGCCTTGAGGTCATGACGCTTGCTGACATCTCTGTCCCTCCTGCCTGGCACGGGAAAGACGCAGGGTGCTGACCTCTGGAACCCAGCCCTGGGCTGGTCCGGCCCCCCGGGGCACAGGGCACCTCATGCGGCTTGTCCTGGCTGGACTGTGCTCGGTGCTCCAGGCAGGGCGTGCAGCCCAAGCATCCCTAGGGCATGCTGTGGGTGGCTTGGCCAGGGGAGAGGTGCCCTGCCCATCGCAGCACAGTGAGGGGAGACCAGACTGCATCCGGGATGGGAGCTCCTTCCAGGCTCTGCTCTGTCCGGAGCAGTGCCAGGCCCACGTGCCTGAGGCTCCTGGCACAGCCCCAGGACCTTTGCCTGTGTGCTGGGGCCGTGGGAGGGGAGGGAGCTGGGAGGCTGATGGCTGACATGGCGGGGCAGAGCAGCCAGCACCCTGTGGGGGGCTGGAGGGAGCTCAGAGCTGGGGCTGCAGTGGGATGTGCAACCCTCCTTCTTCCACACCCCGCTGCAACCTCATCCCTTCTGCTGTACAGGGATGTACAGTAGGCTCTATGCTCCCTGTCCCAGGGTCCCCTGCCTTGTCCTGCTGCAGGCACCGTGCCATGGTGGCCCCTGATGTGGCCCTTTCCTTCATTGCACAGCCCAGGACCTGCTAATGCCCCAGTGAAGGTGTGGGGCACGTGCTGGCAGGGGTGGGCAGAGGGGTGCGGCATCCCTGCTCTGCCTGCACGCAGCCTGGCCTGGCGCAGGACCTGCTTGCTCCACGCCACTGACAGCCCATCTCTCCCTGTCCAGAGTCCTCCGACGACTCCTACGTCTCAGCGGGTGAAGACCCCCTGGAAGCCCCCATCTTCGAGATCCCCATCCAGGACATGGCAGTGGCCGTGGGGGCAGAGGTGCTGCTCAAGTGCATCGTCACAGCCAACCCCCAACCGGAAGGTGAGCGACCGTGGGGCTAGGGGAC
>VZSF01009108.1:5335-36959 GCA_013398295.1 Chionis minor
AAAACTGAACACAATATTTGAAGTGCAGCCTCACCAGTGCTTAGTACAGTGGGAAAATCACTTCCCTTGTCCTGCTGGCCGCACTATTTCTATCCTGGTGGACAACAGACTGAACATGACTCAGCAGTGCACTGCTGCAGCAACAAAGGCAAATTGGACCTGGGCTGCATGTGCAGAGGCAGAGATAGACTTGCAATCATCCCACTCTGCTCAGCATTTGTCAGGTTGCACCTGGAGTACTGTGTCCATTCTTGCCACCACCACTGAAGAGACATGCAGACAGACTGAAGAGAGTCCAAAGGAGGGCCGTGAAGAAAATCAGAGGGCTGGAGGTCCTGCCCTATGAGGAAAGGCTGAAGGAATTAGTCCCTGAAGAAGAGAAGGCTCAGGAGGAATCTCATCACAATATTTCATCACTTAGAGGTCAGCTAAAAAGAGGATGGAGGTCCTCTCTTCACAAAGATTCACATGGAGAGGACAAGGGACAATGGGTACAAGTTGCACTGAGAGAGGTTTCATCTTGACATAAGAAAGAATTTTTTTACAGTAAGAACAACCATTCACTGGAACAACTTTCCCAGGGAGGTGGCAGAGTCCCCATCACTGGAAGTTTTCAAGGTGTGACTGGACAGGGTGCTAGATAATTCTGTCTCAGCTCCCTTTTCCATGAAATGTTGGATCAGATGATCTTTTGAGGTCCCTTCCAACTTGGGCTGTTGTATGATTCTATTACTTCAAATCCCTCTGTCTTGATTATCTCCTCCCACTCTGTTTAACAGTTACATCTTTGCAACACTAAGTATATTGCATGACTAATTGTGAACTATTAGTAAAGAAGTGTACATTTTAAATAGTAGACCCTATTCCTATCTCTGTGTAAGGTTTCTAAACTGAAAAATAAAGAAATCTAAATGTATGAAGAATATTATAAATTTGTAGTTCTACCATAATAGATTTCTAAAACAACCACCAGTACAGGTTGGGGGATGACCTGCTGGAAAGCAGCTGTGCGGAGACGGACCTGGGAGTCCTGGTGGACAACAGGATGACCATGAGCCAGCAATGTGCCCTTGTAGCCAAGAAGGCCAATGGGACTGGAGCATCTTTCTTATGAGGAAAGGCTGAGGGAGTTGGGTCTTTTTAGTCTAGAGAAGAGAAGACTGAGGGGGAGATCTCATCAATGTCTACAAATACTTAAACGGGGGTGCCAGGAAGAGGGGGCCAGGCTTTTTTCAGTAGTACCCAGTGATAGGAAAGGGCGGCAATGGATATAAAACCAAATATAGGAAGTTCCATCTGAACATGAGGATAAACTTCTTTACTTTGAGGGTGGCAGAACACTGGAACAGGCTGCCCAGAGAGGTGGTGGAGTCTCCGACTCTGGAGACATTCAAAACCCTCCTGGACACCATTCTGTGAACCCTGCTGTAGGCAAACCTGCTCTGGCAGGAGGGTTGAACCAGATGATTTCCAGAGGTCCCTTCCAACCCTTAACATTCTGTGATTTTGTGATTCTGTGTAACTTACTGTGACAGTGTTAAGGAATTAAATATCATTTAAAACTAAGATACTCTAGACTTGACACATTTTTCATCCCAGTTTTAAAAACAAATAAAAACCATTTGGGATTTGCAGAATTTGTCTCTATTTTTTCACTCTGCTTTCCAGGGGAAGTGTCTGAGGAACATAAAAAAAAATTCAAGACAAATATCACACCCCCGTCCCCAAAAAAATCAACCCAAAACTATGGGTTCAGCTCTACTTGTTTCATTTTCAAAATACCACCTGTCATGTAGGTGCATGTGGTAAGCAGTTCAGTGTGTTTGCTATTGAAAGTGTATGTAATGGTTTACATAGTTCCTGTTAAGAGAACCTATGAGAACATTACTGAAATTTCCACTAACTTAGGCAGCTGAAGAAATTCTTTAAGTTACAATGAAGTCAGAGATTCTGTAATATTTTCCAGAAGTTTTTTTCTTTGTTTTGCTTTATTTTCCCACTCTGTTTCACATATCCACAGAGCTGGTCTCCTTCAGAGGAAATAAAAACCTTTCACTTACGGTAGTTGCTATTACTACTTCTTCAATACCAAGAAAAAAAAGAAGAGGAAGAAAAAAAATGAGTCACAAACCAACAAAAGAACGCTCACGACCATCTAAATCCATGTCTGGAAAAGCAGCTATTATTTAGTTTCCCTTCCATGCTATTCTGGTTTTGTTATATTTCTTCTAAATGCAAATTGTTTATTTATTTTTTTATTAGTAGAATTCTTCCCCTTTGTAATTTTTCTCTTAAGATACCTGTGAAGAATTCCAAAATGTTCATCATACATTAAGGACATGCTTATATTCATTGCTGCGTATCCTGATAGTTTTTATGATCAATTCGGCTGTTCATTGTTTTTCAGAATTTCCATTTCAAAATCTTATCTGAAGGGATTTGTGACAAATAAAGATATTTACTTCCCCTTATTAACATTCTGAAATGAATTTTTAAGTGCCACTCAGTAGTCTTTTATAGGGTTTTTTTGTGTATTATGTGTTTGCATCTATATAAATAGGTGGAGATATATGTATAAATAGAGAACTGGGGGTTTGGAAGAGTTTTTTTGATTGTGGAAAGTTTTCAGAGCTTTCACATTACTGCTGATTCTTTGGTAGTCTGAGAAAAACAAATACTGCACATGTATAGTTTTCTGAGAAACTGCCTTTGTTTCTGAATAAGACATACTTATTGTCCAATGGCATCAAAGATCAACTCTATTCCTTCATTTTATCTCACAGCCCTAAAACCTTTTTCCACTCACTTGCTTGTATTATATATATATATATAATCTACCATGTAATTGATGTCAGTTTTGTCACACTGGTATAAACAAGGAGTAACATACAACTTCACTACTGCAAAAAATAGTGCAAGGCCATAGAAGGACAGAATTTTAAATTTGTTCTCATTTGAGATATTTGTCATACTTACCCCAATTGAATCATTATGGAAGAGAAAGAGTTTAGTTATGAAATTTGGTATAATGAAACTGAATAAAGTGGTAAAACTGATTGTTGTAAGAACTAGTCTTAATTCAATATAACCATGAAGTGTAGCAAACTTTTTTTTGCAATGAGATGGCCAAATTATCCCTCTTAAGTGCAATCCAGACACAAAACTGCTCAGGGGCTAAGCTCTGCAGGTGGACTGTTTTCACTGGGGTCTGAATGGAAAAACTGAAAACTAGGTATCACATTGAGAGAGGTCTCTGTAAACACAACCAAAATCTGCCAGAAAAACTATGGCAGAAAACCGAAGAGAGATGTAAAAAAGATAAGGATGTAGAAAGAAAAGGAATGCTGAGAAAAATAATAAGAGTACTGCTGGGAAAACAAAGGTTCAAATACTGAGCAACAATGCTGTTTTCTGGGTTTTTTATTCTTCTTGTTTGTCAGGAAATTTATTTGGCAAATAGATAAGAAAGCATTTAAGAAATATTGAGTTTACTATCAATTTACACTCCTGTTTAAACAGCCAATAAGTCATTCAATATTTACTTATCATGAATAAAAGACTCAATGGTACTGTTATTATTTAGTTGAATGCCACTTTTTGACCCCCAAAGTAATATTCTGATACTAAGACCAATTATAAAAAAATATAAAACTCTTGTAGTCACTTTGGAAGGTTATTGAAAACAAAAAATAAAAACAAATCACATAAGATTTGTGGGAAATATGGGACAAAGGAAGCAGTTCAAGCAGTAAAATCAGTTTTGTACTTCTGATCTTCATTTATCAGAATGAATGAAAGAAAAAAATACTCTTGCATGGTACATTGCAAAACACATAACGAATAGAAAATTTACTGCACTGCATTAAGAACTGTGTCATGGATAGAAGAAAAGTTGAAATAAAAGTAGAAAATATTAAGCAACATCTCCATTCAATGATCTGCAACAATTACACTATCGTAATTAATACTGGGGAGGGGGCAAGGGGGGAAGTATTCTAACAGCCTAGTGGTAAATAGCTGGCTTCACACTAGGTTAGTTTTCTAGATTATTTTAGACTTGGCAGCTCTAGACTGGTTTTAGGGTAGCCTTGTTCATTGTCAATGTCTTTATTTTAGTGATGTATCATAAGACTGAGTGTATTTTCATCTTTTCTATGATATGGATATAAAAGACCTATACAGTAGTTCTATGACTCCCGTTGAGGCCCCTAGGTCTCAATATAACCCATCATTTATAATACTGAATCAAAAGATATCACTTTTTTAAAACAATGAATGAATGCTACAAAGAAAGATATTAAAAATTAAGGTTTTACCGAGTAGCAGATTTGAGTGGGGGAATAAGCACTGTAACATTCTCAATTTGCAGTCTAGCAAAGCTTGAGAAGAATAACTACATGAAATATTATTAAGAAACAAAATCAGTCAAAAAATAGGAATGAAGGATATTTGGTGTGAGTACCAAATAAATTACCTAACTTGACATGAAATCCAGGTCTAGCAATGAAGAATGAACATAATAACTTAGTGTCTGAACCTTAGAAACCAGCTGCAAACGAGTTTTCTTTTCTGCAGGTTACTTTCTGAGATGCAAGAGTAGGAAAAATTCTTTACATTAAATGGTAAAAATGCGCCTATGCTTATTTTAGCTGTCAGTAATGTCAAACATGAGCATAGTAGTGAATGAAATCTACATATCAATAGACTCTTGAAAAAGAGATTTAGTTTATTATTCAACAAAGTTAATTAACCAGTCAAGGTGACCTCAGCTGAGGAGGGAAGAATTATTCGTTGAAATTTTTTCTTCTCTACAGGGCTTGAATTTCTTATAAGGATAATTTCTTTTCACATCCTCATGTTGACAAAAAAATCTGTTGAAAATCACAGTATTGAAATGGCACCGGCACAGCTCTGGATAAAACAGGTTTTGGGGTCTTTCTCCTGACAGTTTCAGCAGATCTTCACCTTGCCAGAGGTTCAAGCTGTACTAAAACTGTTCAGGATGAACAGCAGCGTTCTTTTAAATGTTCTTTTAATCCATGGGCCAGAGAGGGAAGTTGTCCCCTGAAGTCCTTGAAATGGCTGAATAATTCTTTAAAGATGAAACATTATATACCTCATTTGAAAGCATAGTTGTTATTATTATGCAGTAGTATTGAAGAACTAAGAGAAGCGTTGGGTTAACTCTAGATATATTAATTCAGTATCACTGGAGATACAGATTCCCTTTTAGTTGAAATACCATGAGTTTAAAAAAAAGATGGTTCAAAACAGTGAAGGGGAAGAAATTAGTTGCTTGTATGTTTTTCCAAAAGTTTTAAGGATGAAAATAGTGGCAGAAAGGCTACACTTCAGAGGATACATAGCCACAGAAACCTTTCAGTGACTGAAAGTTGATTGTGAAAATACAAATCCTGCAGTTCCTTTGTCCTTACTGGATGGAAATTTAAAGGTACATTCACTCAAGTATACACACTTTCCTCTCAAATAAAAGAACTGAAAGATAACTTTCCATCTCTACTTCTCTACCTTTCTCTTCCAAACAAATAAACTGTATATAATGTAAATATGTATTTATTTCAGTTCCTGATTTAATTGAGCCACAGTATACATACATTTATTATCTTTTCATACCTTCTAATTGGATTAACTAACCTCCCCACTGATGCTTTAATTCAGTAATATATACACATATTATAAACTGGTCTTGCGAAAAAAGTCTTTTCATCCCTTACAATGTTATCTTTCAGTTATTAATTGACTGGAAGTGCTAAATGGCAGATCTTTACCTGTTCCACACACCCCTGCACAGCAATGATTGATTCATAGAATCACAAAACGGTTTAGGTTGTAAAGGACCTTAAAGATCATCTAGTTCCAACCCCCTGGCCATGGGCAGGGACACCTTCCACTAGACCAGATTGCTCAAAGCCCCATCTTAACCTGGCCTCGAACACTTACAGGGATGGGGCAGCCACAACATCCCTAGGCAACTTGTTCCAGTGCCTCACCATCCTCAGAGTGAAAAATACCTAATACCTATTCCAAATCTCCCCTCTTTCACTTTGAAGCCATTACTAGTCCTATCACTACACACCCTTGTAAAAAGTCCCTCTCCAGCTTTCTTGTAGGCCCCTGTCAGATACTGGAAGGCTACTCTAAGGTTTCCCCTGAGCCTTCTTTTGTCCAGGCTGAAAGACCCCAACTCTCTCAGCCTGTACTCAGAGTCTGTGCTCTAACCATATGATCATCTTCATGGCCCTGCTCTNTAACCTGGCCTCGAACACTTACAGGGATGGGGCAGCCACAACATCCCTAGGCAACTTGTTCCAGTGCCTCACCATCCTCAGAGTGAAAAATACCTAATACCTATTCCAAATCTCCCCTCTTTCACTTTGAAGCCATTACTAGTCCTCTCACTACACACCCTTGTAAAAAGTCCCTCTCCAGCTTTCTTGTAGGCCCCTGTCAGATACTGGAAGGCTACTCTAAGGTTTCCCCTGAGCCTTCTTTTGTCCAGGCTGAAAGACCCCAACTCTCTCAGCCTGTACTCAGAGTCTGTGCTCTAACCATATGATCATCTTCATGGCCCTGCTCTGGACCCATTCCAACAGGTCTATGTCCTTCTTATGTTGAGGGCTCCAGAGTGGACACAGTACTCTAGGTGCGGTCTCACAAGAGGGGAGTAGAATCACTTCCCTCAACCTGCTGACCATGTTTCTTTTGATGCAGCCCAGGATGCAGTTGGCTTTCTGGACTTCAAGTGCACTTTGCCAGCTCATGTTCAGGTTTTCATTCACCAATACCCCTAAGTCCTTCTCCTCAGGGCTGCTCTCAATCCATTCTTCGCCCAGCCTGTATTTGTGTATGGGCTTGCCACAATCCACATGCAGGACCCTGCACTTGGCCTTGTTGAACTTCATGAGGTTGCACAGGCTGACCTCTCAAGCCTGTCCAGGTCCCTCTGGATGGTTTCACTGCTGTCCAGCGTGTCAACCACTCCACACAGCTTGGGGTCTTTGGCAAAGTTGCTGAGGGTGCACTCAATCCCAACATCTATGTTGACAATAAAGATGCTGAACAATACCAGTCCCAGTACCAGCCCCTGAAGAATACCACTCAACACTGCTCGCGACTTGGACATCAATCCGTTGACCACAACTCTTTGAGTGCAACCTTCCAACCAGTTCCTTATCTACTAAGTGGTCCATCCATCAAATCCATGTCTCTCCAATTTAGAGGATGTCATGTGGGACAGTGTCAAATGCTTTGTACAAGTCCATGTAGATTATGACAGTTGCTCTTCCCTTATCCACCAATGCTTTAACATTATCAGAGAAGGCCACCAAATTTATCAGGCACTATTTACCCTTAATGAAGCCACGTTGGCTGTTGCTAATCACCTCCTTGTTTTCCATGTGCCTTGGAATAGTTTCCAGGAGGATCTGTTTAATGATCTTGGTGGGCACAGAGGTGAGGCTGACTGGCCTGTAGTTCCCTGGGTCTTCCTTTTTTACACTTTTTAGAAATGGGATTAATGTTTCCACTTTTCCAGTCAGTGGGACTTGTAAAAGTATATTATCTTATCCTGTAGGATTTCATTAATGTCATCTAAGTGTACTCTTAAGGTCATCTTACATGCTTAAAATAGAAATACACTGATAACCACTGAACTCCAAGCACAAATACATTTTTCAGCAAATAAAAGTGGGAAAGATAAGATAAATGATAAAGAAAAGGTTTACAGCTGTGAGGAGAAAAGTTTCAGAAGTATAAAATGAAATTTAAATTTTTTCTTACTATTTTTCTTTTATTCTTTTATTATTTTTCTTTTTCTTTTATTTCCTCCATTTCCTCCACCTTCTGACAACATTTTCTTTTCAGCTTTCTTAAACAAATTTCTGACTTCTGATATGTCATTAGCCGAACCCACCCCTCTAACTTAAGTCCCAAATTAATTATTGAAGAAACAAGAATTGAATTGAATTACTCTGAGTCTTTCCAGAAGGCTCACTCCTCCACAGCCGTGTAGCACAGCAAGCAGTGTTGCTGCAAGACCTATTACAGTAGCCATTATCCTCTCTCTTTTATAAATTTGCTCTGTCGCTAGCTTTTCTTTTATCATTATTTTAACAAGTTATACATGCTTTTTTGTATACTATCTATGATGTATACTAAATTCTGTTTCTGGAAATACAATTTTATTTGTGCTTTCTTCAAAATTTTGCCATCATTAAAGCTCTGAAGACATGCATTTGAGGATTTGCTGTAGTCCTCTAAGACTGATAGAAAACACATCTTTAGATTACTTTTTCCCCTCTAGTCATATAGTTGAATTAACACATTTTCTTAACTGTTTATTGTTACTGGACGTAATAGTATATCAAATTAAGAATAATGAATCTTTTCTGGGAAGTAAAAAAAGTTTTATTTCATCTAGAAATTGATCAATTCAGGGTCATGTTTTAAGTTTCAAGTAAAGTTTATGGAACCTATTACTATTATTGAGCTCATGCTACATTTTTATTTCTACAAGCAAATGTAGAAGAAATTCAGTTCATTCTGTGTTGAACTTTACTTGGCATAAAGTAATTTTGCCAAATTCTAAAATACAAGTATTTTCCCAAGGTGTTATTCATAAATAGCAGACAATTTGTCTGCTCTTAGATTAATATTCTGATGAAATTTTTATATTTTGCCAGACTTCAATAGCTGAACCTTTGCAGATGAACCAGTAAAAAAGAAAAATAAAAACAAGAGTCAGAGCATTTTGATTACACGCATACTATGGTGCCCAAAACTTTTAGATTTAAAACAGTCTGTCTTACCATCTCTGCCAACCTATAAGAAAAAGAAAATCAAGCATGAAGATCTTTTATTTTTCTCCCTCCTCTGCTAAATGGTTTTCATTTTAAAACTAAAACAAAAAAACCTGTCTGTTCCCCTCAGCTAAATGTCAGGAAATATTCCAGCTTCAGACTTTTAGATTGATAAGCAAGATTTGTGTTTATTTATGAGTTATTCAAATTAAGCTTAAGTGAAGATTTGCACCAAATAGTGCTATATTACAGAAGAAAAATTATTTGTGATGCAGAGTAGTCTAAAATGTAAACGGTAACCATCTGCACAAAGAGATATTGCAACGAAACCCTATATTTAATGTATAAACTAGTTCAGATTCTTATGAAAGTCTCAGTTTATGGAGATTCTTTTGTATTATTATGCCCCCACGAATAACAAGGTACAATACGATTTTCATATTGTATTCTAAAATCAGAACACTATCATGGCTTTGATTTCAACTGAAACTAAAATGTTAATTGCATATAGAGTTAAAATCAGTGTCTCTACAGTTAACACAATAACCCAGATCAAGACACACATGATAATAATGAAGAAAAACCCTGAAATTATTTCACTGAGATCACGTGTTCGCTTTATTCATAAATGATTCAGGGACTGTTGTCTGAGTGTTTAAAATAAATGAAGTTGCCTAAACTTGTACAACTAAAGGGTGTAAAATTCTAGAAATATTGTCTAGATGATGAGTTTCTCTCAGAAATTACAGCACTGCTCCTGTTAAAGTTTCTACAAACTTTTTTTTTTTTTCTGTATCTTTTGCAAGTGAACAGAGTAATACTATAGCATAACCACTGAGTTCAGGTCTACTATGCAGGCATTTTCCTGAGGATATGTATTAAAGCTGACACATCTGGAATCAATCAGTCTTGCTGTTTATGTATAGGTCTGTTTTAGAGACATGCAGCAATCCATGACAGAGGTTTTGCGTGTGGGGAAGATACTGAAAAAGGGATTCAGTCTGTGAAAAGGTAACCGTAGTTATAATTTGATAAAAGAAACAACTCAGCCACACACATTTTTGAAATGCAAAACTCTGTTCAATGCCTCTGCTTACAGAAAGAGACAGGCTGATTCTCTTTGCTTACTTTTGTCTGCTAGAGAGAAAGAAAATAGGTAAGCCACGACAGTAGTATCCATACCTAAACATCTGGTCTCAATTCCACTCCAGAGTCCAGAAGACAGACATTCCCTCACAGCAGAGCCGACTAGCATATATCCTGAGTCACAAGTAAATATAGCTGTAGATCCATATGTGATTTGAGTTCCAATCTTATTCCCATTTGGAGGTGTAGGAAGTTCTCCACAAGAAATAACTTTATGGCAAAACCAAAACAAAACAGAAATGTACAGCTGAGTATCACAAGCACGCATACAGTAATACTTATCAACCAATAATACTTATCAACCTGTCAACCAGATAAATAAATTCACAGCTTGAAAAGTTTTGCTCTGTGAAAAAAAAACAGACAAAAAGTTCTGCATACAAATACTATTACTTCCACAGAAATAATACTTAAGAAAGAGGTGGGGGCAAAGACCAACTAAAATTGTCTTTGCAAAGTCAAAAAACCATACTGCTCAGAACATTAGTAATTGCTATTTAATTACTTTGGTTTTATCAATGGCTATTTCTTATTATTGGAATATCACAATTGTTATCATTTCTTAAATTATCTTTATGTTTCTTTGGAAGGATGTCATTTTTATCTTCTAGTTCATAATGAAATGCGTGCCTTAGCATTCACACAATATATTGTTATAACGAGTGAACGATGTGCGTGGAATTACTTGCTACTTATTTACAATTCAAAGCATCTTTTCATTCAAGATTATAATTTTTCTTTAATAATTTTCTTTTAAGAGTTAGTAAAAAGAAGTGTACTATTACTAAACAAGATGGTGGATTGTCAAAGGGTGAAAGCAGCTAGTGCACTTCATGCTAAAAAAATGCAAGTGGTAATATTGCAAACATAACTTCCCAAAACATAGTGAAAAATGTTTGTCTTTTAAAGAAAAAATGGTTACAAATACACATATAATATGTAAAATATCTATATACACAGAGACAGATATACAAACATATACCTGATATTTTTAATACTAGCAGAGGTGAAATATTGCAATTAACTCTTAAAAATCCTCTGTTATATATGAAATTTCTGGTAGGTTAAAAACCTCAAAATTAAGGTTAATTTGCAATATAATTAATCTGTCTATGGAATTGCATTTTTGATTCCCTTTTTTTTATTAGTTTCAAATATATTCTCAATAAATTCTAAATATAGTCTAAACCACAGTTTTCTGGCTTATCTACACTCTTTTTTTTTCATGCTTTTTGGATATGTGTAGATTTATACACATACATGCAGATACACACAATTTAGATACACACACCAAAACCATAGTCATATCCGTTTCTGTCATAGTGTGCATCATGCAGTGTTTCACAAAGAGGAAGAATTTTGCGGCTTCAAAGTATACCACAAACCCCACAATTTTGAAAAACATGTGTCTAAATTTAAATACATAAAGAAACCTGCTTTCCACAGGGGTGGGAAGGGAAGCATAACAATAGCCACACATTTAACTTGTTTAAAGTATCTGGATATTTATTGCTTATTTTTTGAAAAGTGGCTATTGCAGGTTATCAGGATACTAGATGATGTGGACTTGCAGACTATATGGTAACCAGCTGAAAGGAGAGATTATTTTATTTATCAAGTGTGCAGAGAGGATACAAAGTTAATTGCATTTTTCTAGACTAAACAGCATTCTTGACCTAAAAAATATATGGGAAAATGTTCTCTATTCCTTATTTGTGCATTTGTATATTTAGGGACCTTTAAAGTCCAGAGGTATGCTTAAAGATATTTCCTTGTCACTAAACCTAATGAATTGTATTTGTAAATAATAACCTTTAGGATACCCAGGAATTACAGTCAGAAAGTATCTTTCCAATTAAATTACTCCAATATTTAATTAGCTTATTTCTAATTCAGTGAAATAAAATATTTTTATCAGAAGTGTGTACAGCAGATGCAAATACAATATGTACTCACTTTGGCAATAAGGTCGCTCATTTCTCCAACTCCAGGTGCCATTAGCAAGACACTCGATAGATGCTGGTCCCAAACCATAATACCCTGGATCACAGCTGAAAACTACTTTTGTTTTATATTCATAATGTGAACCATTGACTATTCTCCATCTTCCATGTTCCAGAGTAAAAGAATTGATGCTTGGACATGTAACAACTTCCAGAATAACAAAAACACATAGTTATTTGTGGGTTAGTACAGGCAAATTAGGAAAATATGTACCATTATTAATTTAGAAACATGTTTTAAACTCAGTGACATAACATTTGAAGTGTAAGGCTGTTTTTGAAATTGCCTATGGATAGTAGGTATGAGTTCTCTCATTTAATTATTAATGATCAATGGCCCAGACAGAGCAGTTACTGTGTATGCAGAGCTACGCAATCAGTGTAGATAGAATCTATATCATGGTTGACTTTACTGTAGATTAATAGTCATGGAACTCCTGTCACACTTTACATCAGACATCAGAATCTTTAGTAAAATGTTAGCTATGTTTCAATATAGGAATTATTCTTCTACCCAGGTAAACTCTGAAAGATCTTAAAAACTCATTTGGAGAGGCTGCATATTGGTAACAGATAAAAAAAAATCCATGTCCAAGAAGGTTTTTCAGCAGCTACATATTTTTATCTCATGTCTTAATTCTATGTGTTCTTCCTCCAAAAAACAAACAAAAACCTTAATGTAATAGAAAAAAATTAACCAGCATAACAATTTTTTCCATGATCAAAAGGCACAGTGGAAGACCTTTGGAAGATCTCCACTTAGATTGGTTCTTCAGATAGAGGAAAAGGCATGAGGGAATGCAATTTACAGGAACAAGAAAAAGAAAAACAAAAAAGGAAAATTCAGGGTATGTTTTCTTTCCTTTCCAAAATTCATTGGGTGAGATAATCCAAATCTTAATGTGCAAAAAAACCTCTGACATTTCTGTATCAGTCTTACAATTACGTGGGGTTTCATACCCCATTTATAATTTTAATGGTATCTGCTTGTCTTTGGAACTGAACATTCATTTTCCCCTCAGTGATGTTCCCCCAAGTTTAGATGGTGTAGGATTATAATGATGGGCTGAATATAAATAATAAGCAGCAGTTTCAAACAAGTATCCTTGAGTACTAGAGACTTTGCAATTCTGGATAGTAAACAGGGTTTGTTAACCATACATGAACTGTGCAGCTCTCAATGAAAGGATGGCTTTTGCATTAACTTCGATTTAGCTGCAAATTAGTTACTAGTTTGAATGTATTCTATATGTATTTCTTCTGTTGAGACAGAATGTTTCAATATATATCTCAGGTATATACATTTCAAATATGTATTTCACAATAATTTGATACCTGCAATTACTCATAGATTAAAGTAACATGAAGCTAAAAGTTTAAGTAATGTGAAGATTTGTGGCCTGAATAAATAAACAAAATGGGCAGCCAGGTTCTTACTCATTGAAGAGTTTTTACATGTTACTTACCTACACAGCGAGGTGTTTTATTGTGATTACTCCAGGTACCATCCGGCTGGCAGACTGCAGTAGTAAGTTCCTTGGCTGATAGTCTATATCCATCATTGCAAAAATAAGTAACACGGGTGCCAACTAAGTAATCTGTAGTGAGTATCCCACCATTTAATGGAGCTCTAGGAATTCCACAAGATATTGCTGAGTAAAGAGAAAGACAGTTATTTTATATAACTATAACACTATAAGCTTCTGCTCATCTCAAAAGGTTTATGCATTGTAATATCAACAGTCTTAAATGAAGTAAAATTCATTAAATTCATTAAAATGACTTTTTAACCTATTAATGTGTTTTAAGCTTACAAATAAATTCCCTGAGAATTTTAGGGAATTAAATCTCAAGGATTTTTTGTCTTTTGATGGAGGAGGTTAAAAATAAGAACAACAGTTCATAATTCTGCAGCTATCCATTCAAAATACAGAGGGTAATCAAAGAAGAAGCAGTAGAGAATATCTGGAAAACATATGATCAGCATGTTTGAATGTGTAAAGCACCGGTCTAAGACATTAGGAATATAGTTTGTAGTTCAGGTTTCTTCCATCAGAGGTACTGTGTGACCTTCGCCAAAGCACTGAAATCTACTTTCAACATCATATTTTTTCCTCCAGCAAAGCAGAAAGAAAATACCCTTTTGAAAATATTGAAAACTGGCAAATGAAAGTGTAAGCCACTTTTTTTTTTTTTTTTTTTTTGTTAATTATTCAGCAGAAAGTACCAAGAAAAGATCTGACTCTAAATGATGCTCTATTTTAGGATCAAAATCAAAACTGAATCTTTTTCAGATTTTAATGTCATACATCTAATCTAAGTCAGATCCGATAAAAAAGGGCTTAGGCACTGAACTCTTAAGTACTTTACTTTGCAGTGGAATCTTGAACCCTGAGAGACCACCTATTCTGCCTACACAGAGATATGAAAAGTTAAGCCTCTCAGACTATCTATAAAGCCTTGATAAAAAAAGAGTAATCTATTTTTGCCCTTGCTGTGAGCTGATCTGATGTAAGACAGATCTGCTTCATAAGCGGTCTAACAGTGTAGCACAGTACCAAAGCTAATAATCACGGCTGAGACATAGGTAAAGCACTAATGCCGTCACAACTTGCAGAACAGTGGTGATAGGATCAATGTTAAATTATGCTTGAAGCTTGAATTGCCATAAAAAGAAACTGCATATGGCATGTAAATTTTTTAAAAAAGAGACACACTGTACTGAAAAGATCACAGAAAACTATTATTAATTTTCTCATCACCTTGTCTGGGCAACCATAAAAACATGTATCTTATGGCTGTCACAGTATGTAGTGGTAACTGGAGACAAACACACATTTAGAAGAAAATAAGAAAACGGTGATTAGGAGACAGTGAAGGCCCCAAGAGAGTCATTGAATTCCATCTTCCAGAGGGTATGAGGACATGATCCCAGAGTCATAAAAAGTGACAAGTTAACTAAACCAGAAGGTCCATCTTCCACTTCTTACTAAACATCTGACAAAGCTGTACTATTTTACCTGATATCGGGAAAGAAAGAAAGTAACCCTCCATGACACTAAAATGAAAACATATGAGCATGTTACTGTTTATTATATCTCAAATCCCTCGATAGCTTGGATTGCAGCAGCAAGCACTAGGCAGACCTATCCGTGCAAAATGAAGGATAACCAAAAGCTGGTATAACCAAGGTATAATCAAATAACACTGTTTACTGCATAACTAGGCAAGCTAACCTCTTCCTTCAAAACCATGTTAATGATAAAAAGAAGTTTCAGACAATGGCCAGAACCGAGCCTACTCGCAGTTACATCAGGGCCAGCATTCAGCAGGTTATAAAAACCTAATGTCCACACCCAAAAGAACTGTAACATGTTAACAGCTCTTGCTTATGATACTTAGCACCAATAAATGCTGCAACACTACTTGTTCACATACTGCAAATTCTGTCTCTTTTAGCAATCAGCAAAATATGTATCAGATATTTTGTAGATGCAACCTGAGATGTTTTATATCTGCTGTTGAGATTAATTACTTCTTCGGTATTCAAAAATCACCATTTGTGACTTGATAAATTTTGAGTCATATTATCAGTGTTAACAGAATCAATCTTGTGGCACAACAAAAGCATATCCTCCCCTTAACCTTAAATTATTAAGAAACAAGTTTCATCCCAGCACACCAAATGCTTGATAACAGCCTTTTATATAAACAACAGAGCTCCCAAGGAATCACTCAATGACATTTTTAGTTTGCAGCAATTATGAACTGAATTTTACGTGTGTAGAAACTTGCACAGAAATTTAGCTTTCAGTTAAGGGAAAAAACATGAAAAGATCAAGACAAGTTATTGCCACATCTGACAACTTGACAAGAAAAAAATGACAAATATGGAACATTCAAAGTACACAAAAAACAGGCCTATTGCAGAAAAGCTTGGTCATTATATGTCAGCTTGGATGGTATTGCAAATCAACATCATAATTGTAATTGCAACTGAAACATTAAAATCTATTCTTTGTTCACAAATTTCAGAACACAGAACCAATTTCAGACATACACATGCAGCCCTTGGATGATCTTAACTTTATTAGTTCTTAAAGACTTATTCTAAAGACTTGTCTGAAATTTCAGAAATTATTATTTGACCAGGATGAAGTTCTTAAACACCCTTCGTTAAATGTTAAAACACTATTAAAATTTTCTGTGATGACAAACAGAAATCCCAAACAGAAATCAGACTATTCACCCTGTAAAGGACCTCTGATCCTTGTATTTGCTCTGCCTCACTTAAGAACAACACTTAGCAGATGTAGCTACCTTTCATGTCTGAGAGAGATGAGAGATAAAAAAAACATTCACCTGGAGCATTTCAAACGTAGGCAAGACTATCAAAACTGTTCAGTGACATACTTCTCCCAATTTAACTACTTGGAAATACAACTTGTGAAGAATTAAGTTTTATGAAAACTAAATTTCCTGTAGATTGCCTTACAAATCACTTTAAGGATGCCAACTGTTTCTTTGTCATTTAATAAGCTATTGAGTTTTTCACATCTGTCTTGATATGGCTATGCATTTGGAAATAAACAGAAGTCTTTTTTGAATAAATACAAGACTTAGTTAACTTATGCATAGCTATATTAATTGTTCTAATGTATATGAATATTACTATCTGTGGTGGTGCAATCCCTGTCCGTCCCGTCCCCCCCCCCAGGCCTCTCAGTATCTGACACAATTTCCTCCCCACCTGGACCACTTAATAATAATGCAATAACCAGAACTATACACAATGGCCTAGCATGAAAGAACGAAGCGGGGTGAAAGCAATGGGCCGGAACACTATGGCAACCCCCTAATGCACATGGTTCCCATGGCTCCTACCGACAATAACTATAATCGATCATGCCAGACAACACATGGATCATGACCATAGAAAGGGGGGAACCAGGACCACAAGTCCTGGGCTTGTTAACCAATGGAAAGGACTATTCCATTGTCCAAGCCAGGACCAGAGTGGAAAAAATACCTGACAAAAGTCAATTATCTTGGATCTTATAAGTAGTGATTCTAGCAAGACCCTTTGAGCTCTTCTGGATCGCAGTGGGCTGAGGCCTCTACCTCCCCTGAGTTAGGACGCTGTCTCAGGTAACCACCTCGAGGACTGGAAACCCAGAGTGAAACAATCCCTCTCAAGTTTCAGTGATCACCCACTGAGGAATGCTAATGCATTGTGAGTATTTACTTTAACTCGAGAAGGGAAATTTTAATTATAGACTACCCTTTCTTTCATCCACCTCTCCTCTCATACATTTGTATATATTTGCTTTATAGATGTGGATGCTCTTCCATTTTTCGTGCATATGTAGGAATTAAAAGGTACCTGCTGACTTAATAAAGTCGTGCGTTACTAAGAGATCCTTGACCTCAGCAGTTATAAACTATTGTGTACATGTGTGTAGGCATGTGTGTGTGCATGCTTATGTGCTTTATATATATACACACACATACATATACATTTTACTGCGAAATCTTTGCTTATTCTCATATGCATGTGTATTAGTTTGGGATAACTTGTAGTAAGTTAGTGTGAATCTTGTCATCTTTGAATCTGTAATCAAGTTGCTGTTCATTCATTTAGTCGAATCATTTTGCAAATCTCTAAATCCGTTAATGATTACATGCTGCTAAAACTCAATCTCTTGATATACCTCAAATCACTAATAAACTCGAACTGTTGCTAAATCATTACTGTGTCAAATACATCCATCCCATGACACTATCTCAAACCTATAGCCATATCTAAAAAAATGTGAAGGTAGAAGGTATTGCGCTTTACTTATCAGATATTTGTTTCAGATTATTACAAATATACTTTAGCTTTATTTTTGATAAAACATATGATACATACTCATCAGGTATCATATCTAACCAGGTATTGTTGGTATTATCTTTTTTTTTTTTTTAATGCTTTAGTATAATTTGCATAACAATCACCAGTTATGCAACACTTACGCACTTATGTCTGCCGTTATGGACAATTTAGATTACTGAGCTAGAGAATTCTTCCGATACAGTGTTATGTTTTAAACTTTACTGACTTAACATCCCTACCTAGAATTCCTGTAAAAGCATTTGCCTGTTATCCATACTATAAAATATTAATACTGTATTCTGATGAGGCCTGCGTGATACAATGTTTATTTGCAAGAGATATATTAAATAATTAAACTCAAGAATCATGTAATGCTGTTATAAAAACCAAAAATGTAAAAAATAAATGGGAGGAAAACAAATGTTTTAAACCACTTTGAATCTTCTGAGATCTATGGTCAGTTATAAATATTCAACTATTTATATGAATCCATGTTAATTCTTGTATTCAGATAGATCATTGTAAACCTATTCATTCTTTCAAGGGTTTAACATAATCAGACCTCATAGTTTAGTTAACCATGGGAATCTTTTATTGACTTGTGATCAGAGGCTTAGTATTATTAAAACTGAGATGGATGTACGGATGACGCCACTTTCACACTATGATTCATTTAATGCATAAACAGAAGAGTTAATATCTAAAATTTAGAACTGTAAAAATTTGCAATTAATTTTTATTATGTTATTTAAAAATTATTATGTTATTTATTATTGTTACCATTATATTAATAAAATACCAGATTCTGAAGCAGTTTCCTTTTATTTCTTTTCATAACAGAGAGAGGGTGTTTTTGTATTAATGTTGAAACAGGTTTCAGGTAATTACTGAAGTCCGCGTTTCTTTTTGATTACTTAGTACTGAATTGAGTCTTTTCTACTGAGATATGTTTAGTTCTATAACTAGTGTAAAAAACCTTTCATCCAGGGTTAAAGTATGTATCTGGGTTTTTTTCAGATTCTGTCAGTCCTGTAGTTCAAGTGGTTTGAATGGTTGGTGTTATCTTTTTAGAGGTTCAGAGATCAAGATTTATATTCATGTAAGTATAAGCACGAGAACATTAAAAATTGCTCTAACATTACTCATGAACTTGGAAAAAAAAAAGCTGTAGTGGAAAGGGCTATTAGCATTCATTAGTTACAGGAGAGGATTCAGAAGTGATAATAATGGTACGGATATAATATGAAACATGTAAAGAGAAAACATTAGTTTAAATACAATCTGAAAAGGAAGTATTCTGCAGGCAGTAAAAAATGTTTGCCAAGAAATGGACTAAGTATTGCTACCCCCCCCCAAACTACCACAAATCACTATCTGTGTTGATTGTACATGTACCATTAAAGAATTCATAAATTTTGAGGCCTTAGAATTCTCATTTCCTATAGGATGGAGGGCCACTAAGATGATGAGAGGGATGGAGCACCTCTCCTATGAGGACAGGCTGAGAGCGCTGGGGCTGTTCAGCCTGGAGAAGAGAAGGCTCCGGGGAGACCTGATAGCAGCCTTTCAGTATCTGAAGGGAGCCTACAGGAGAGCTGGAGAGGGACTCTTTGTCAGGAAATCTAGTGATAGGACAAGGGGTAATGGTTTTAAATTGGAAGAGGGGAGATTTAGATTAGATATTAGGAAGAAGTTCTTTACTGTGAGGGTGGTGAGGCACTGGAACAGGTTACCCAGGGAAGTTGTGGAGGCCCCATCCCTGGAAGTGTTTAAGGCCAGGCTGGATGGGGCTTTGAGCAACCTGCTCTAGTGAGAGGTGTCCCTGCCCATGGCAGGGGGGTTGGAACTTGATGATCTTTAAGGTCCCGTCCAACTCTAACCATTCTATGATTCTATGATTCTAGGATGATGCCAGTAACTTGTACTGTGATTTGACTGGTAAAATTCATTCATGAATCACAAAAAGAATACATTAAAATGAGATGCAATATTTTTAAAGAAATTGCCAGTATATATTATTTTTCCTTCCACTGCTATGTTAAAAAAACCCCAACACCCTAATGCCTTTTTTTTCTGTGTTAAATGGTCGTCTGAGGCAATCCTATATTCAAACGTGTGAAAGAACTGATTAAAATGGCTTTGCTAATTAGGCTATAAATGATAGAGGATTGGAAGTAGAAGTTAAGATTGTGATGTTTTCATCTGGTATCACCTGGCAAAATAGTTGGTAAATTCTGACTGGCAATTGTAATATTTGTTAAAACTGTTCATCCTCTATACCATGAAGTTTTAAAAACACCAGCCTGTATTTAAAAGAGCTAGAATTACTTTGTGATGAAGCTGTATTACTCAGTAGCAGGGCAAATAGCAAAGCTCTTTTGTCTTGTAAATATCTTCTGTGAAAGAACACGAGGGATATTTACTGATGGTGTTCTCAACCTTTTCATACAAGAGATTGTATCATAAATCTTCTGTACCATCTGGGTATGGCGGATAATTTTCACCTCAGAAAAACAGTAGAAAGCTTAGATGTATGATTGATGCACAGAGGCAGCTTATTTCTGAGGTTGAATCTGAAGAGTTTGCTGTTGTGAGCTACATATTATGGCCACAAACCACTTTTCATGCACAAGGACTTGCTGAAAGAGTTGAATAAAGTTCACATCACATATCAAAGCTAGCAGTCATTAAATGCATAATTACAATTAACTGTTATTCAGTCATTACATACATTAAATAATTTCCAATATGCTAACAGTTGTTACCAGCAGCCTTTGTACTTGATCAGACACCATGAGATTACTAAGCACTTAACTACACTTGTTCCTAAAGTATGTCTGAGTATTACAACTATTTCCATTACTGAACTCTGCTCAGTATGTTGAGAATAATCATCTGCTATTTGAATTATGTAAGTTATTTGGTGGGATTTATTTCATTCCACATTGTTTGATACATCTAATTAACAGTCTGATCAAGTTCTACAAATAACTGCCATGAAGACAGTCCTTAGATAACTGATGAGGAGAAAAAGCTAAACAATGATATGTAGCAAATGCACTGTCTCATTTTGGTTTGGGTCTTGTTTTGGTTTTGGTTGTGGGGTTTTTTTTGAGGACTTTCAGTTTTTAAAAATACATGCACACATTTTATATAATAATAGAAATTTATCAAAAAGCTTTGAAACTGAGATGGTCTCACCTTTGACAAAGGTTAAGTAGTTTTGCTTTAGAAACATGTAGATCAAAGATTTTTGTCAAAAAAACCAATTCATGGGAAATTAACATGGAACATTCCCATAGCATTTATCTCCTCTGGTCAACAGGAACAAAATGTACACATTTTGAATAAAGACATCTCCAAATTTTAATGAAAAAGAATTGTTCTAAGAGTTTGCTAAAGTGTGACATAAGTTATCAGAAAAATACCATTCTTTTCAAGAAAGAATTAGAATACAATTGTGATGGGTATTAAATAACCATTTCATTTTTCTTGTTAAGTAGAACATGTTTTGCTATTATAAGGGAGAAGAAAATAAATATACCGTTAATTAATTCTCTTTTAAATTTCAACTTAATGCACAAAAGATTAGAATGACATCATAGGCAATGCTTTTTTTGGTCCAGTTTCCTGTTCTTGAAAATGTAATAAGTTTCAAGTCTTTCATTTTTTTTATATAGTTCTTGGATCATGATAAATGAACTTTACTAAATATTGTTTTAAATGAAATTTTTGAATAATTTCTTATTTTAAATTTTTGGGTTTTTTTCCCCTCACAGTGATGTAGATTTTTTTCAGTATCTGCCAGTCTTCACAAATTCTATTGAAATACTGCTTCTTGAAAATACATTTGCTTTTGTGAATTTTACTAGGTGGAAAGATTTTGGTACAGAGGCATGACCATTAAATGATTACGAGCTATTCATTTTAAGTCAAAAAACTGATGGCTTACATTAGGGAAAGAAAAAGAAGGTTTCTTAGGGTGCATTATTATGTAATGAAAGAATTTACCTTGACAAGCTGGGACTGGAACATCCCATGAGTAATAACCATATGAAGACTTCCTGCATACAGCAGTACTTTTCCCAATGAGCCGAAAACCTCGATCGCAAGCCCAGCGAACCATACTGTTGAGCTGTCCACCTGTCTGACTGACAATGAAACCATGTGGAGGGGACTCTGGAGTACTACAGTAGAGAGCTTTAAACATAAATATTGAATAAATAAAAGACGCATTTAGAATCCAGCTGATAACTCTTGACAAAGTCTTGTTGAATTCAGTGGCTATCTGAAAACAAGCTGAGAAAAAGTCACTAAAATTGTATTTTGCATCCTCATCATGTATGTATCAAGCAGTTTCATTAAGTACAAAGGTGAAAGAATAGAGCTTTACAAGGGCTTCAGGTTTTAGTACTTCAAAGGAAATTTAGTGAGCTCACTTCTATAACTTTTTTTTCACCATCTTCTTTTTTAAACCAAGTTACAGAATTTTAGTTCATGATGAAATTGCAGCTGTATAAATTTCAGTAGCATACAATCAATTTTTTTTTTTTAAGAAGGGAACATCAAGGGCATACTGCACATAATCCTTTTAAAATAAACTTTTTCTTCTGGTCCTAAATAAGTTATTCAAGTTCTGTGTTACAATGAGCTGAAGTGAACTAGCAAATCTAAAATAGATTTTAATCATATTTATGAATGCTACCATAAATCCATGGCAAAAACACTGAATCTGGTGTTTTGGGATTTGGTGGAGGGTGTTTTTTGTGATTTATTTAGAACACAAAAAGTACTACAGAAGTCTTACTTAGATACTATGAAAAAAAATTTCTGAAATCTTTATGAAAGCAAAAAGATATTTGAGTTGTTAAAATCTGAAAGGATTTATCTACTTTAAGTCTCTCTGACATTAAAGATTGCTTACTTATTATACTATCATTATGTTTATATTTCTTTAAACTCCCTTGTTCATTAAGTCCACAAGTACAAAGTCACTTGGTTTTGGTTATCTTGCCAAAGGAGTGGACCAGAAAGGAGTTACAACCTGGTAGCCAGTTTACAATAGATGTCGTTTGTTTAAGAACTTAACTTGGTTTCTGATTGTTGTGGTTCAAGGGCAAGCCAAGACTGGTTGGCCCTTTTCCAATTTTGTAGAAAACAAAATTAAGTTGGAAGTTTGTTTCCAAGTGCTTCCTTCATACTATGAAGAAAAGTTGGTAACTAGTTGTATCTGTTTTCTCAGGCAAATAGAAAAGCACTGCTTCACTTGCTCTTTAAACATTTCAATGTCCCATGACTTACTTCAGGTCAACAGTTTGACCTCAAGTTTCTCAGTTTTCTCAGGCAAAGTTTTCCTCTGATCAGAATTGAATTATGTTGCTGTTTGTTTACTTTTTATTAAAGCAAGCAGTAGAATGAGAAGCATTGCCCTATTTTTCAGAGCATATACTATGAAAATATTTTCTTCCTTACATTAAATTGCTCTTGTTTTATACTCTTGGAAGAACCAGAGATACAGACACCTCTACTTCGTTAGTGCATAAGAAAATATATTGGTATTTTCTAAGTGGTACAGATGACTAGTAAATATCTCCTGCCTACCTCTCAATATTTCTCTTGCTACCAGTAGAGTTTTTAGAACTTTCTCTTCTTTCTCTCTTAACAGATCCAATAGGTACTACAGGCAATGAAAATAGGTACCGTGTAATATTTTGTGTCTAGCCAACAGTGAATTTTATCTAGCTATACAACAAACATTTTACCTCTAAGAAGACTGTCTTCTCCTAAGGGAAAGATGACACATACTATTTTACAGATTGTTGTGAGCCTAATTATCTTCCTGCAATAGCAAAGTAGCCAAAAATTGAGGAAAAACAAAAAAATGCAGCAGAAAGAACAATTTTGTATTCATTATCTATTGCTTTCTCCACTTTGTAAAGTGAAAATGTTTTATGCCAGTAACTTCTGTAGTATCTACATTTACTATCCCCAGTACTTTTCATTCTGTGTATTTCATGTCTTTGGTAATGAAAAATATCAAATACAGATTTTGTGTAATCTCTGTAAATTGCAACAGATCTACTTTAGCTTGAATAATGAATACTATTACTCTGTAAAATTGATATTATATATTAATTCTATAAAAGCAATCATATAAAAATCAATCTTTGTTAAGTATTTTTCATGCAATATTCATAAATATGTTCATGTGAATTAATAACACACACAATGTTGACTTTTTCAACATATTAATTGATCTCTCCTAATACTATTTGCTGCTTTTATTTAACCTTAAAAAAGAGTTCAATCCTTAAGAGCCTCACATTTTTCCGCCTTGTTGCCACCTCTCCCTCTGTCCCACCAAAACTGTTCATGATGAATTGCGTAACGATCCAGTATGAAGAACAGAGGCACATGAGTGCAAATAAATGTTGGGAGGGAGAAGAGGGAAGCTGCTTCTTTCGTATTTAGTACTGTCTTATGCCATTTCAAAGTCCCGTGAAACATTCGCTTAAATCTCTACAGAGCACGTGTGTTTCACGTATCCTACTTAGGGTGTGTGTGGGGGTTTCCTCACAAGATCAGTATCATCAGGTTCATATATAAACCAGATTGGATTGCCTTCCAGTTTGGGCAATTAGTGTTACAAAATATAGCTTACATTACTCTTTTCCCATAAATATGTTGCATATTGAAATTTCATACACATTAAAGAAAGTCTGATTTGCATACCTATATATCTTATCCTGAAACCTTTTTTATTGGTGCCATGATCTGCTGACCACCGGAGAAATACTTCATGGCCATTGCTTGTTATATTTAGAGAAGATGAATAGTCTCCACTGAGAGAAATGAGCAATGGGCTATGACTATTTGGTCCTTGATACAAGGAAGAGAGAGGGAAAAAAAAGAAAAAAAAAGGAGTTACAAAGTTTAAATTAACATGCAATAAATTATATGAATACAATTAATATAAATAGAAAACATCCTCCAAACAAATGATAAATTAATCTGAATTAGAAATGGAAGTTGACATTACATGTTATACACTACAGAGTACCTGTTTTCCAGAAACAAAATTATTTCTAAACATAACTAATGCAATACAATTTTGAAACACAGTAATCCAACAGTTCTTTTTAACACAAAAAATCCAGGAAATTTCTTATTTAAGATTTTTTATACTGTCAAATTATGGTATGCATTAACAACAGTGATTGCACAGATACAATGTAAAAATACATATATAGAGAAAAAGTATCATCCAAAGTTGTGCATCCTATAGTTACCATCAAACACCTCAAGTATATCAAATTCCTTTTCTGTCTGGAAGAATTCAAAGAACATGCTGATATTATAACCCTTTTCCACAGTAATGGTCCAAGCACACATCTGGAGATTTGGGTAGCTGTCAGGATATCCAGGGCTCAGTATTACTCCTGTTGAATCCAGACGCATTTCATTGGCTGGACAGAGCACTGTGAAAAAGAAAGGTTGATGAAAAAATCTAAAGCCCACTATTTCTGTTTCATGTGATTGGCAAGACTTTCCTAACTTTAAAAGATCTGCTTTACTTATGTATTCCATAAATACAGAAAGATTGAGAAAGCAAAATTCAACCAAAAGTCACTTAACACTGGCTAAAGCATCTAACGTATGCACAAGGTTAAGGCAACAGAAGTTAACACTATGAAGTCTAACAATAAACACATGCTCTGCCTGGTGAAAAGAATTAGTAAACTAATACAAATATTAACTTACAGAAGAGCTGATTTTATTACTCTTATGTGATGTGTTGTAGCCTGCACTATTAAAGTACGGTAGCTTATACATAAACTGATGTAATATGAGAAAATAACAAAAGACTTACATTTTAGGCATACAATTTTGCTGGCTCTATATTCCACAAAGCTCCCTATTGATCTAGGTTTCAATGTTGAAACTTAGCTTACATAGTTCTGCCTTCAAACTTACACATTATATAAATAAATACACAAGAAAATTATATTGCTGGTTATTCTAGATGGCCAGTTTGAACGGTCATTTTAAACATGTTTTAATTAATTCCTTTGATTCTTTTTTTTAATTATTTTATTTTGAGTTTATTAACTGTGAAGATTGTCTTAATTTCATTTAGCTATGGACTGAAATGATAAGAGCACTGATTTAATATTTAGTATTTGATCCAATATTTAGCATTATATGTGGCGAAGGAAAGATGAACTATGGTAACTGAAGTCGTAAGTCCTGAGGTTTTGTCTTGGGTCTTGCAATAAATATAAATATGCCTTCAGCATACATGCTGGTAGAATGCCTCAAGATCAGCACATATGCCTCAGTTTTATCTATCATTACAATTATTTTAACATTTAAAACAGTATCTGGATGTTACTATGGTTTTCTATCCATTAAAAGTTATAAGCCTGCTAAATTAGGATTTTACTTTAAATTGGGGTGCTGGAAGCTATTCCTAGACACAATTGTACCCAAATAAGTGCATGGCTTTACAGAAATAATTATTGTTAAAGTTCTTACAAAACTCACAATTCAAGATCACTTGGCATTTTTAAGAACTAGAGCTAATGTTATGAATCATTTTGACTTTTTCATAGTTTTGTGCATAAAACCAGAGGAAAAAAGTTTATTCAGCAGTGGTAGTTGGCCCTTCCAGTTTTTTAGGAATGAAGAAAAAGGGTATATTTATAAGACAATTGAAAATGGAGTTGAACATTGTAGTCATAATTAAGTTCTAAAAATTAGTATACTGATGTTTAAGTTCATAACAACTAAATTGTGCACAAGTTTGAAACTTCAGAAATTACTAGGAAACATTCAAATATTAAAGATTCTTTTTAAAATTAGTAGATTTCCTCACAATTAATTTACTATTTCCAAATAAATCTTTCATCATGAGTGTTTTGTAGATATGCTAATTAATTAAAATTGCTGGGGAAAAAATCCAAACAACAACATCTGATTGGTAGAAAACCCAGATGGCAGTATTTTTCATTTAATACAAATGTAAATCAACAGCATTTATTGTGACTGATTTGGCAAAGTATTTTAATCTTGCAGTAGATGTGAGAATATTAAGCTCAGGAGTAGATGGATCATGAAGGAATAATACAACAACTAGCAGGATAAAAAATTGCTTTGGTTTACATAAATTTTACTTTCATAAGGCTGTGGGGTTTTGGGTTTGGTTTTGGGTTTTTTTCCCCTCAAAATGTCTTACCATACATGTTTATCATTCTGGAAAAAAATGGTAGAATTAGTAAGAAAACATAAAGGTGCCCATCACTGAAACTTTAAAGTGATTACATTTTTAAAAATAAATAATGTGCAAGTTTTATCTCCATTAGCTCTCTAATCAGTTCATTATGAAAGAAAACTCTTGCATTTTCTTCAAAAATGATGGAAAAATTATAGTTTAGCGTAACACATCAAATATCAGCTTAATAAAGACTAGTTTAAACTGTGATGCTTGTGGCAGGACTGTAATCTTGTTTTGACCTTAAAAATGAGGTAGTGTTATATCTCTCTATTCACAGTCTTCAGTAAAAGGAGGAAAACATGAACACACGCAGGCATACATACAGGCATACAGAAAATCGATTTAGAATACACTGAATAAAAATGGAAGCACTTAAAGTTGCACTGAAAAATGATGCCATAATATTGTTCACCCAAATCTATGCTGTTAATTTAGCATTTTTAGAAATTTCCATATAAATTTACTATGTTCTAGATAAAATTACATAATCTCATTACTTATTAAATTTAGATTATAAAAAAAAGTGAATTATTTCCATAAAGCAGAGCAGTAGTCCCTCACACTCATAAAATTCATCAAAATATTACTAGTTATTTTACATTAATATTTGACACATAATCCCCATAACAAACTGACAATATTGAGAGTATCATCAAAAGTCTGAAATATTTTCAATATGCTATCTCACGCAAAGAGATAGTGAAGGGTGTTTAAGGAATCGCCATTTAGCTGGTTGGGCAAGAGGAAAAAGAGAAAAGGAGAAAAAACCTTGACAAGTAGGTGGTGCTCCATCCATCTGAAGCCTTTCACCTAGTCGGCATGTCAGAATCTCATTACCAACCAATGTAAAGCCTGGTTGACACTGGTATCTTATTATGTCTCCTGTTTGGAAAAATAAAACAAGACAAAATACAAACAAAGAAACATTAAATAGCAATTAACTGGAACTCTTAGCTTTGAAAACATTATTGATTAATGAAGTTTCTTGCCACCATATATAATGGGCTAAATGACCTCTGGCATAAACAACTTTGATTAGTCTAAGAAATGTGGTAAATGAGCATTGTATTGCACACTATGCTGCATCTATCGCTGTTTCCCACCACATTATTAGTTGGATAGTTTGCTAATTTGTCTGGGTTTGACTGATGCTGTGTGAACCATGTGTCCACAAAGCTTTAAGCAAGATAATTTATCGGATAACCATTACAGAAGTAAATAAAGAGATAAGATCAGGTCAGTAACCCATACAATACTAATGGGAAAAATAAATTAAAAAATTAAGAAATTAAAAATTCTTAATTAAAAATAAAACTAATAAACAAATAAATTAAAATTAAAATTTGTACATCCCAACAGTACTTTTTGGTCCAGATTACAGGAAAAAAAAATGTATTTTCTCTTTGTTACCTGTATAACTACTTAATTTTGGTATAAGCTATATACTAAATATTGGTATATGTTAAAAATAAGTATATTTTTCTTTGCTATAAAGTGAGCAAAACTAGCTGATCAGACATCTGATGTCTGATCGTATAAGTCATATTTGTTTGAATGACAGGTGGCTAAGTAATGTTATTAACATGTTTTAGAAGGTCAGAATGTCACCTCCTCAGATCCTCCTAATTTTTACAAATTTGATTTTACACTTCAGGTCACAGAACCTTAATTCTGGCACAGAATATACCATTTTCAACAAGTTCTTTTGTGGGTTTTGTTTGTTTCTTTCAGTATAAGATGATTTTTTATATTAAACATTATGAAAAAAATGTATTTTAAAATGAGGTTATTTAAATATTATTTACTGTATTACTTATATGCAATCTCTGAAACATAGGTGGGAGTCCGGAAGCTTAGGGAAGAGGAATGACTTCTTAAAAATTTTATTTTCAAATATAAATCTAACGTATTACAGACATGATTAGTAACCTGAAAAGCAAGAAATTTCTGTGCATAGCAGTCCTTTGTTTTGGAACAAATAATGCATTTGGTTTCTCTTACATTACCTATTTCAAATTCATCATCCTCAGTTAGAATTTCAGCATTTGGTATATTTGTTGGAGGCTGGCAGACCCGGAGCTGATAGGCTATAAAGAGGAAAAAAGCACAGTTGACATTCCCATACTTAGTTAACACAGCCATGCAAACATGAGTTTATACCCACATTAACAGGATAAAAATAAATATCTATTCATTTACTTTGAAATTTTCAAGAGAATCAAAAGAAAGAAAACATATGAATTTCAGAATTAATGAAAAACTGGAAGTTGCATCTGTGTTCTTAATTAGTTATTTAATTTCAGTGGCAAAATGCTCTTCATAAATAACGTAAGAAGGTTAGACATGGTTGCCAATTTTTTCACTTAAGTGAATTGATCTGAAAAGCAAATATTTTTTGTATTGTATAGTTATTGTTTTGTTTGTTATGGTTTTTTTACAGCACATTTTTACTGTCGGACTCTTCCACTTTTGAAACTTTGTAATAAAGACAAGTTTTAGAATCTGGATATTCTACTCAGAGGCAGCATAACTAATGAATAGAAGGATTTTGAATGTGAAAATTCCCAGTAAGTGGATAGTTGTGGAACATCTCTCACCTGCACATAGAGTCAGAGAAAAATTCTGCTTTCAAACTTCTCATTTGAAGTCTCACATGAAATAATTTTTTAACACATGTACGCAACAGTCAGGCAAAATAATTAGGTGAAATAAATGATGCAAAACACAAGTAGAAAGAGTATGCAGAAGCTATAGACATTCATTTTTTTACAGATAACCTATGAGGATGGGCCTGTGTTTGCACACAGATGAAATTCCCTTCAATCTAAAAGCAATTAGGGCAGAAATCTGGCTAGAGAAATCACAAGGAAGTATTTATACTGACAGTGTAGTCTTTCGCATTTTAAGTTGTACACTCAGGTTCATCACTGAGTCAAGTATCTGGTTTTCACTGATACTACATTTTCATACAACATCATTTTATAGCATCTCTCATTAACAAGGCATGGGAGATGATGATTCAGCTTCAGTTATACAGATCTTTGAGGCTTCTTGTGCTTGGATCCTATAGTAATCAAATTAGTCAAACTTTTGTCAATCATAAAATTTGTTTTACCCAGGTAAGATCTTCTGTTGCTACTGAGTCACACATATTTGACATCTTCCTATTTCACTCCTTTTTGTCAATTGTATAATGAAGAGCCAATTAAATCAGTAAGTCAGAAAGCTAACCGTGCCTTTAAGATAAAGTAATTTAAAATAAAACACATGAAGCAAACGTGGAACAGCTGTGCTAGTTGCATTTAAAAAAAAATCACCAATATAATTTAAAAATTGATTCAATAAACAACTGATATATGTCAAATGTCTCTCATTTAGGGTTATTATTCCTTTTAATCCCCAAATTAGGTATTTTAAATACATTTGACTCCTCTCATTGCCTTGACTTTATTTCTATAAATTGTGTGTAGGATACAAAAGATACTCAAGGATACCAAGAGATTAATTTATCTTGACAACATGAATCCAAAAAGCATTTTAGGTTTCTTCATGAATAATGCTTTGTGCTGCTCAGTTTGTATCTTTATTACACATTAGAGCCCACACTTATGGAATGATAGTTTCCACAATAACAAAAGGAACAAGTACAAGGAGATCAACTTTGTTAGAGACACTTTATTACTAGGTATGAGCATTTTTAGATGTTTATATATACTGATATATTCATATCAATTCATATATTGATGAATACAAAGGGTCCATTTGTCCTTCACAAACTGCTACATGCAGTTTAGATGTCCAGATTTAGAATGAAAATTCTGCCCTCCCCTCTGCCTAATCCTGCTGGAGTCTATACTCCACAGTCAAGTCAAGTGCTGTTGCTGCTGGTTTTTTTTACTTTGGGATTTTTTTTTTTCCTTTGTTTTGTTTAGTTTACAGTTCCTTTAATCTTCCCAGTTCTGTCTTTATTCACTGTGGTCTTTACTAGGTCAAAAAGAAAGCTTTCTAGTCCTAAAATTTGATCAGGATGCAGAAAACAGACTGTAGTCTGCCCATGTTTCCTGGAACAGTCAATCCAACAGGCATTCACAGAGCCAGAGTGCCTAAAAACACCCTTGCTTCTGAATCTATTTCCTTGTAATCATCAGAATGCATGAGAACACTTGGCCACAGAAGGACTGAATGGCTACAAAAAGAAGTAGAATTAGGTGCATTAATACTTATGCATTTTCATTCAGTCAGTATTTAATTCAAGGGCATTTTAATGTTGACTACACACTATAGTTGATTGTCCTTAAAATCTCTAGAACAACAGTACTTTCTTCAAAGTATTCAAATATCTACAAGAAATTTAATGAAACCCACCAACTTTTAGATTACAAAGGATTTTTAACAACATTGTAAGCAGTGAGAGGAGCACCTTGAACTGCAGGTCTTGGTGCTACCTCCTTTGCTCATGTCTTTTCACAGTGCTCTTTTTTTTTTTTTTTTTTTTTTTGTAGACTTT
>VZSF01009108.1:36983-76180 GCA_013398295.1 Chionis minor
TTTGCTAGACTACTAGTAAATTTAAAATCTGGCCAAGAAAAAAGCTTGATTTCATCATTCATATTAGTCTTTCATATGTTTGCATTACCCTAGTGGTGGTCAGTCATATTAATAATAGCAACTCTTCTTAGAAAAAAGTAAAGTAATTTTTTTCCATGCATTTTCTTCCTGCAGTAACCAGTGCAGACAGTGAAAAAGTGGTTTGTCACACTTACCATGGTAACTAAGTACAAAGTAGCCACTGGTAGTAAAGTCACTGTGGAACTTGATCAGAATCTGATTGGAAGTGCTATAGACTGATTCTAACGCAGTGTTGCCACTAAATTGTCCAATTTGAGGAGAAGTTTGATCCGGTCCGTCCCTAAGAAAAACAGATACAAAAATATTTTTTTTTTCCCAAACAAATAATTTATTCAAATTTTAATATAATGTAGTAAAATTTCTCTAGATTACTCTAAAACACATGAATCATCTATAATCCAATATAGCAGACATTGAGGGCTTTTGAAAGTCTATATGTGAACTGGAGTATAGCAGGTAGTAGCTTAGAGGACCATCAAAATTTATTAGAAAATGAGATGTTTCATTCAATCAATTTTTCAAAGTAATATTCTTATTTTAAAATAAATACTGCAACAAGATAAACATGATTGAATTTGTGATCGTACTTCATCTTTCTGACACAAACTCTGGTCACATTTACTTATCTGTGGATATGTATATCTGATAGCTTTCAAATGGAGCTATCAGAAAATAAATAAACTTAATATTGCTCATCTCCCCCAGTCTTTTGAATTTGGTCATTTCTAGGAAAATTAAAAGTTGCATGCTAATTATTTTTATAAGACAATGAGTGAATATTTGCTTCACTTAAAATAAAACGGAAGTGTTTATACTTTACTGAATAAAAGATTCCACTTGAAATCTGCATGTGGGCTTTTATAAAAGCAGATTTTATGTATTATTATTTTAAGGATGTTACTTTTAGAAATTCTCTGCCAGAATTTTTTAACCTAGCTTCCCCCAACCCTCAATTAAATATTAAAATGCGATTATTTATAATTTATAGTATATATGGAAACATAAGCATTCATTCAAAGTTTGTTTTTACTAATAGTTTAGAGTTTTCTGAATCAATTTCTTGCTGAGAGAGGTGCCATGCATTTTATATAAATGATTGCGTCTCTTTGGCTCACGTAAACATTCATATAAATGTTGGTAATTTTAACCAAAACTAAGTATGACTTACAGTTGGCTAATTTCTTAAATCCTTGTTCACATACATTGATTGATATTTTGTACTATTTATTATGATTTAGACAATACATGTACTGTTGGTAAGATCACTGCTACCATATGGAAGAATGAAATACTTCAATAGAAAAATTAAATCAAAGTTAGTACTAAACAATAGTGGAACTGTACAGAGGATAAAATCATGGTGCAAGGGCATTACATTTTTGTACTCACTTCTTTCCAGATCAGAAATGATGAACACTAAGGTTTTAAATTTTCTAATTGTTATTGGAATAAAATATTTTAACTGAAAATAATTTCAAAATAAAATGATGGATATTTTTTGTTGTGAAATTTTTGCAGGAATACATTTGTCCAAATTCTTGCACATTGTCCCTTCCCCTTCCATTTTATTAGGGAAATAATATGATTTGAATAAGCATTTTAATTGTGAATAAAATGCCTTTTTCCACTGGAAACAGCTATCAAAATTTCTGATCAATTCTGTAAATAAATAATATCCCAGAAGAGGCAAAAGCTATTTAATTATATAGCCATCATGAATAAAATACAGCTTAGATATGTATATAAATCACACATGAGTAGCAAGATGCATGATACATGAATAGCATAATAGATGTTTTAATTTCAGAATATTCTCGTAAAAGTGTTGTTAATCTAAATAGGATACAAAACATCTAAAAAAAATCAGCAAAGAACACATAATGAAATATAGCTGAGGTTTTACCTTTGTCATGGTATATACAATTATTTTTATTGTAAGAGTTAAGTTTGTAACAGAGCCAGGAGCACAACTGAAAGCACATGAAATCACTTGGTAGAAAGGAAGAGACAAATAGAAGTGCTGGAAGTGGACAGTAGTGGTCTATTATGTGTGGGATGAAATAAAGAAAAGATATCTGTATGCACGCAGAAGTATAATTTAATTCAGAATGATGCTGAAGGTCAGCCTAAACTGGATACACAAAACATGTGGTGAAGAGTTAACGGGATTCAAAATTGTCTGAGTTTTATCAGGGCAATACTGTGGGAACATACTCTGACCAAATTTTGGTTAATCTTTAAGTCAAAGCAATCAAGTATCTGGAGGCGATGACACAGAACACAATATGACAAAAACAGCAGGACCTAGAGAAATGGTAATGTAAGTGTACAGAGAACTGTTCAATATTTAGGAAAGTAGGAATGAAACCCTGAGTTATATGAATTTACATGAATCCGAATTAGATTTCTCTGCAACAAAAACATTAAATGAATAATTAATATTCCAAATTGCCTCTCATTATTTTGCACTACTCAGACTACAAGACTACTCTCAACCTGCAGACTTTCAATCTGCAGATTCAATAATCAGTGGATTATTGCTTTAGGCAAACTTCCAAAAGGTCTTAGCGATTGTTGAAATGTTGTTATGTACTCTTAACAGTTTAAAAGAAGTCATTTTGGAAGAAATGAAGAAAACGTTGCTGTAGTTTCTTAACACTAAAACATTGTAATACACACAGCTGGAACTGCTTTTTATCGCTCTTTTCTTAAGTATTACTTCTCTTGGTTGTTTATAAGCCAACATAGCATACTTCTGAATATTTTCTTCATCAAGAAACTGAGGCATATTATTATAATTTTTTAATTCCTAAGACAAGGACTATGAAAGTTCATGTCCAGTGCTATCTAGAGAGAACAGTACATTGTAAACTATGGATGAGTGCAAATCATTCATTTTCCCTAGACAGAACACCAGTGTCAAGGGAGAAATCACAGATATTTTTAATTCATACTTTGTTGCATAGTGTCACATGAAGATTAAATAAATGCCAGAAGTTTTTTTCTTACCAGACAGTTATGAAATCGTATATTGGCTCTGTTTGGAGAACTGTGAAATTGATGTAGATTCCATTCCCAGGTGGTACTCTTACGAGCCAGAAGCAGTCTTGAAAGTTTGGATACTCATCAGGGTATCCTGGAGAGTATATGGTACCATTCATTGCAGTTATATTTCCTCCACAGAGGGCTACAAAAAAGGCATTTGTTTTAAAAAAATAATAGATGCTTCTTGTATTCTTCTTAGACCATGTAAAAGCCACGCTTTTAAACACATTTGGTACACTATGACTAGACTATGTAAAACCACTACTGCATATAGAAAAAAAATTTACTGAGCTTTTTGCAAAGAGTCAGAAGTCTATTTTGACTTTATTGGTCAAATCTAAAAGGAAAGAAAAGTAATTCATACGTCATAAATACTATCAGAACTGGAACTAAAGTAATATTTAGACATTGGGTTAAATTACTCCCTGCACAATTTAAAACCACTTTATTACGGCTTTGTGTAAATGTCAGCTACAAATTAGCAGCAAAACATATTAATCGCATTCATATATTGTCACAAAAATGTAACCAACCAAAATTATCAAGTGAGAGAAGAGAAATGTTAAGTTGATGGAGGATGTGTGACGGAAAATTAGAGGTGAATTTGAAAATGAAAATATTTGCGCAACAGTATGAGTAGCAATTTTGCATTTCCTGAGATATATTCTGGTAGACAAAGTAAGAGTCCTTTCTGTAATTCTTGTTGAAGTGCACTGATTTTAGACATCATACAGTGCAAGACTAACCATATGGGTTTTGGACTTTCATAACTATGCATTTCAAGAAAAATATGAATCCAAACTATATGATTTTCTCCACGGAGATTTCAGATCCATGTTGAATATGACACAATTCTGTTACTAAAGAAGAGAAATTATGTTATAGAAGCCTAGTTCTGGAAAATTGAGAAAAGCCTAAAATGGTATATTTTGCTTTATTTTGTATACATTCCTCCCCACACCATCCCAAAAGGGACTGGAATGGGAATCCAGATTCCCTAAAATATGCTTAAGAACGTCTAACCTAAGAACAGGTTGTTGGAAATACAGGTTTGACATATAGGAATTATGCAGTGCTTGTATTCAGGTAAAGCATTTGTTGTGGTTTATATATATACTTTGACGCTGAATTGTAGGGTAAGGAGACTTTCATAGTTACACCTCATCCATTCAGACTCAACAGCTGGTATACTGCTTTTCTTCAGCTTTTAGCTTCAAAGGCTCAAGGGTTTTTGAGCAGTGCAGACAGAATCAATTTTGCAGCAGGGTCTTAGCAGAGTGAGGACATGGGCTGATGACTGTCAGGCAATGAGATTTCTTGGAAAAGAAGAGGGAACAGATTCCAAAAGGATGAAAGTGAGGGAGATGAGTTAAGAAGGATCAGAGAGTGTTACACAGTGCTGAGCATAAGTTAGAGGGATTTTAGGTGCATGAGGATGCAAGGAGAAGAGAAAAAAAATGTTCAAATAGGAACCACGGTTAGTGATATTTTATTCAGGTTGTCTGCCTCAAAAAGTCTGAGGCATTAAACAAGTGTTACTATATGCTGCCTTACAATAAAAATATTGAAGCAAATACAAATTTAAAACATATTGTACATTTCTGGCACTAGGCATACAGAAAAAGTTCACTTCATTTTAATGCTTTTGAACATAAGGCCTTTATCTAAAATCAAACTAAGTGCAACTAGAAGATACCTAATTATCTTTTTCCTTCAACAATAAAAAAAAAAACCCAAAATTCATCAGTAGCATATAAAAATGTCAGAAATCCTTTACTAAAAATACCACAGTAAATATTTGCACAAAACCCCATGTGCTTTAAGGAATTTCTCTGGGAGCTGAGTACTGTCAGTCTGTAATCATTCAGCACAGCATACACTAGATCTCCATTATCAACTAGACTGATTTTCTTTATCAGTATTTTTTCATATCATACTAAGTAGAAACATCTTCCAGCAACTGTTCAGGAACTTCATCAAAAGTGATGCTTGTATTAGCAACATACTTTGAGCATCTTTGAATTTACTAATTAAATTCTGGGTTCCAGTGAGGTAATTCAAAAAAACAGAATCACTCCGTCAGTAAATTATTTGTCTTGATTTTGAGGCACAGAAGATACAGCTTGAACTAAGTAACTGGGAAAAGCTAAGCCATTTAGTAGTTAAGACATGAACCATTACTATTCCCTCAGGATCCAGAAGATGGGGGTTGAAACTTAATTGTGATGAATTCACTTCTCCTTTCAAAAGATGGAAAGCGTAGGTATCATCTCACTTTTATATAAGGCTTCTCCTTCTGAATTCAGTCTCACACACATCTTGATTTAGCTGCCACATCCCCAGAAATAGCTGCGGTTCACTGAGTCCAGAAGGACTTTGAGTAATGAGGCTTGTAATTTAAGTACCTAAATTTATGTAGAAGACTCAGAATACAATGCAAAAATTCAGAAAAGAAGGGGTCGTTTTTTGTGTTTGGGTTTTGTTTCTTTTTTTCCCAGACGTTCTTTTTCAACTTGCTCGGTATTGAGTATTCTATTCTTAATGCTGAGCTTTTACCATTCAATATAGAGGGAAGTTAGGCCTTTACCTCAGGTTCTGAGTAGCCCTCCTGAAACTGTCGAGGGTCTTTAGGGCATATGAAAGTGAGAGCTCAACACCTTGTACAGATCTATCCTTTTGGAAACCTATGTTTACACATATAGAGAACTTTACAGTCAATAACTTAATTGCTAAATGTGTTTGGACCTTGTGGTCCCAGGGGTGTCAGATTTTGGGATGACAGTTTTGAATAGGAAGTGTCTTCATGGTGTCTATATTTTTCCAGGAATCTAACATTGCTGTCTGAATGTTGTCACAATCGTGACAAACCTGGAAGTTCCAGAAGAAAGTAATTATTTCATATGGAAGGAAACACAGTCCTCAGTTTCAGAAATAGATTTTATAGTGCACAGATATTTCTCAAAGAGATTTCTGTTACCAAAATATCCACCCTTGTCTATTTCAGAGTCTGATGACACTGGATTACTGACCTTCTTTGGCCTGCCACTTAGGTACAGGTTCCTTTCAGCATAGCTAGGAATAAGATAAACAGCTCTACAGAATTATCATATCCATTCATTTTGTCTCCTTAAAATTTCAGCTGTGTGCCAGCCACAGTTCCTTGAATCTGCTTACCTGCTTGAAGCATATCAGTGTAAAAAAAAGTAAAAGTTTAAAAAACATAATCTTAAAAAAATTCCCATTCACAAAAAATATACATAGAAAGGAATTAACACAGCATTCATTGGAGGATGACTGCACTTTATGCCACCTTTGACATTTCTTTCTAACTGATAAGACAGAACATAAGTGGCCAGAGTTGGGAAATACAATTTTTCAATCCTGTTTTTTTGATTCAGTCCATAGCTTTTATTTTGTAACACCACCTAGATTATAAAGTAGCACAGGTCTGTACACTCCAGACCTTAATCTTAACCTTTCAAAAACAAACTTACTATCTCAGATAAGTTTTCAGAGATTTCATATTTCCATGAAACATTTTAGCTCCTCTGCAAAAAAGTTCACATGCAAAATTGAATACTTCCTCTGCGAAGACCAAAATATAAAAGTACAGGTCTCTATAAATTGAAAAGCTGAAATTATTTCCATTAACAGTCCTTAGGAAGACTTACAAATGATGAAGGGTTCATAGGTCACCCAGAATTTACCTTCACATCTGGGGAGAGGATGATTCCAGTTACGGCTGATGCCATGAAGACAAGTCAGAGCTGAATTTCCAATTAACGTGTAGCCAGGAAAACACTCAAATGAAATAGTTTGTCCCACAGTAAAGTCATTCCCAATAACAAAACCATTACGAAATGGTCGAGGGTCAGGACAGCTTTGTAGCTGATATGCTGAAATAAATAAATAATAATAATTGGGGGGGGAGGGGGGATTAAAATACAAATTCTAATTACTTAAAAAATAAAAGCTTTTCATTATAATAAAATTAAAAGATTATGGACATCTCATATGTCTTAAGTTCCATCATGGTGACAATCAAAATAATTTGTCCTACGCCAGGAGAAGCACAGTAAAACATTCCCACAGAAATTCTGAAAATATGTATAAAATGCATATAAGAATAATTTTCCAATTCCAAACCTCATAAGGAAATAATACTACATAATGCTACAATCAAAGTTCAAATGATCCTATGTTCTTTATCCTTTGATAATGTGCATGTGTGTGTGTAAACAAACAAACAAACTAACACCCAACACCCTACCCTATAGGTTTTTGGAACAGAGTCCATGAAGGCAAAAAATAAGACTAGTCTCTTAAGTTTATCTTAAAATTTAGTAAGTGCAGTAGTACTGCACTAGATAAGAGAGTAGAAAGGAATTTAGACTTTGTGTTTTCTCCACTTAGATCTTCAAAAAGGTTGGCCACTGGCTGGCTCTTTAAGAACACAAATTGTTTCCAGGTTCGCCCTTAAGTACACCCTCATCAAAATGGATCCAAGCTGCTGACAATGAAAATTAAAAAGATGATAGAAGAGTATCATGGGTGGTAGAAGCACAGGAAAAAAACTAACAGGTACAGAAGACTCATGTGATTCCATGACAGGGAGGAGGCAACAGCCAATGCACCTTTAAAAAAGTGCAGGAGCATAACAAAAATCAGAATTACAATAAATAGGAAAAGCAAATCAGGTAGCAAATCGACACTGCATGTTGAGTTATACGTACAGTATGAAGGAACAGAACAAGGGCCAAACTAAGAAGCCCTTTCACACCAGTATAGGAGGCTAAAACACAGGAACTAGAATGCTTGAACCAACCAAGAGCCCTGAAGTGAAAGGCAAGGCATAGAGCAGCAGGATGCAGTGTTGCCATGCAACAGCCTTTCCAAGACTGAGAGGGCAGAGACTTCCAGGTGGGAGAGCAGCACTGGTTTTTAGAAATGATATTAAGTATCATAGAAGAAAAATATTTCCAGAAAAAAAGAAGCACTATAGAATACTCATAAATGGAAATTAAAACTCCAGAAATATAAGTGTAGTACTGAGCTGCTTCTACAAATTTTTAAACAGGGAAATGATAGTGAACAGAAAATGTTAAGTAAAATTAGAAAACTTGCAAAAATACAACAGGTTGTAGTAACGGGGTATGTAAATATCCACCTCACCAGGATGACTTGAAGACATAAAATTTTTGAATGCAGGAAACAATTGTTCCCTAGAACAAGCATTTTAAAAGCCCACAAGAAAAGACATTATTTCAGATTTGAACCAGCTTGGTACTCAAGCCTTAGTTAGAGAAGTGTTCGTGGGAGACCTGCTCCATAATAACAGTTGTAATGAGGTTTCATTGTACTGGGAGGGAGCAAGTCAAACAAACTCAACACAGGGATATTCGATTTTCTGGAAAGTATAAAAAAATGAGGTAATGCAGATTGGAATCTGCTAATTGACACTTCTTTAAAAGACCAGGTAAAACATGTTCTACAATTCAGAATTAAAAAACCACTAAAGTGGTTCCGAAAAAGGCCTGTGTGACTGAGTAGGAAAGTTAAAGAAGCTACAACAGGGAAAAAGCTAGCATTTAAATAATGAAAATCTGGCTTTCCAAAAAGTCATAAAACATAGCAAGTCAAATTTAAATAGAAAATAAAGAGAACAACAATAATTTGAAAAAAGTCTTGCAGAAGATGTCTCAGCTGATCATAAAAAATTATTTTACAAAATCAGAAGCAAAAAGTCAGCTAGGGAACTGATGGGACAACTCATGACAAATGAGAAAAAAGGGACTTTTATGGATTAGAGAGAAAAATATAGAGAGAAACATAGAGAGAAAAACTCAATAATCTCTTTGTATCCATCTTTACTGCTGAAGATGGTGTAGAGATTTCCAAACAAGATACAGTGCTTGTATTACAGGTTTAAGGCACTAGATCAAAAAGTAAACCCAAAAGTACTGCACTAAATAGGTAAGGCAAAGGACAGGAACAGATGGCATTCATCCAGAAGAGCTGCTAAACCAACATATAGATCATATCGTTTCAAGATCTGATATAGAGGAGTGGTGATTTCCTAATGCAAATCACATCTATGGTTAGAGACGATCCTTGAAATTACAGATCAGTGAGTCTGATTTCTATACCCAATAATATGGTACAGCCTGTAATAGTGAATAACATTACTGAGGACATGACTAAACATGGTTTCTTTTGAAAGAAATTGGGGGTGATATGACTGGAGTTCACAAAATTCATGAAGACAGTGGAAAGGCTAAATGCAAAAATGTCATTGAATCCCACAGTAATAGAATTAAGAGTCTGACAACAACTGTGGATGCTGGGAGAGTACAAAATAAACTAGCTAGGCTTCTGTGCTGCTAAGTAGTATTTCTTTTTGCTGTTTAGAGATATCATACTGAGATAGATGGAGCTTTTTTTTGATCCAATAGGAATTTTCTGGTTTTACATTCTTATGTTTAAGGAAGAGGAGAAATAAACCTGTCTATAATTTTACTTGGTTTTCTCAGGAGAAATAAAAGTCTCTATAATAAACTATGAATATCAAATATCTTATAGCAAACAAGCAAGATTTGAAAATGATCCTGTCACACATCTTGGTGATCTTCTCCAAGAAGATTTGAAATATTGACTTCTTACTACAGACCTGAGAACAAATACACTATGCAAAATCTTTCGAATCACAAGATCACAAATTGTGGATCTTTGAAAGAAGTAGTTCTCTCTTATGTGGTTAAAACCAGAAAGGAACTTTTTTTTTTTTTTTCAATTCTTTGACAAATAACAGTGTCTCCAAAATTATTATTGTTACTATTAATAGCAGTAATAGTATACACTTTTAAGTCTTTTACTGCCCCCTTAGCAGTAGATATTAAAGTTTCCATACTCCTACACATTGTATCCTATTCCAAATAAGAAATTAATAAAATCTTACCAGGCAATATAAGTTATAAACTGACTTTTTCTTTAAAAGCTAATGCTTTTTACAGTGTCTCTCTTCCAGGATGTTACATAGAGTTCAAGTCAATTTGGACATGTTGCTATTGAAAGAGTAATCAGAGACTGCTCTAAAGTAAAAAAAAAAACCTCTTTAAATCATCCTTTGACGGTTTTCATATCATGAAGACAGGTATGGTTTAAAATATACATTTGACCTTTTCTGTGAACAGTGGTGACCTAATCCTTTTTAAATGAATCTGCAATATTTATATAAATAAAATTACGATCTTGCAGTCTTCAGCAGCTCAGCATAATCTATTTGAGTCCAGACCAAGAACCTTCTAGCAATACTGCTAACTAGGAAGTAAAATGGATTCGAAGATTTCTGAGTTGGCATTATTCTGTACTAGCCTACATGGATCCAGTACTCTAAAACAATATTTAGATCTTCCCCTTCCAGAAACCAAGACACAAAATTGAGATTCCCACATGCTTATAAAGATCGAACAATAAATGTGCCTGCTTTGTAAATTCATGCAAAGTAAATTAATATACCAACCAAATTCAGATATGTGAAATTATTTGTTTGTCTACATTTGAACTGCTTTTTAAAAAGAATATGCAATTATTTTTCCTTTTTCATCTTAATTTTCTGCATTATGCTTTTTTACCTTGATGCATAACACTTCAGTTTGAAACTACAAAACTTTTATTTCGTGTTTATCTTTTAGGAATACCAAAATAAGAAATAGCTTTGAACAGCCACCTTGTTCTCCCATAAGAAAGTCAAAATCTCACCTTGATACACAATATGAAATCCTTGTTTATTCTGTGAGTAATCACTGTGAAAGTATAAGCTGGTTTCATGAGTTGTGCTGAACAGAGAGGCCGGTAGCTGAGGGCCGCTTAGTCTCCCAATAACAGTGCTAGTTTCTGTAGATCCACTCCTAACTTCTAAGTAATCATGTATGGTCTCCGTTGAGAAATTCACAAATTGCATATGGACACCTGAAAAACATCATCAGTAAATAAAAACCACCAGTATTGATACCAGGAGGGAAAATAAAGAATGTACATTTCACGCTGATAATAATCAGGAAATAATGTAACCAGTGGAAATGCATGTGCTATGCTCCCAGATGCAGTCCATGGAATTCAGTTTGAAGCATTCTTCCTCCTCATGCATTACTAATTCTGAGAGGCTGGCAAGGTAAGAAATGCTAACGCTGAAAGATTAACATGATCTAGGACACTGAACCATATGTTATTTATATGTCACTTTTTGGCAAAGTTCGTTGTTTTGCATTTAGGTTAAATTTCAGTTCTGAACATTGAATACATTACATTTAGTTAAATCTTTCCCATTTTCAATTGCATAAAATTGCCTCCAACGCTATTAAAAAAACCAAACGCTTTGTGTGCCACACCTGGAAAAAAACAGCAACAAACTTCTACACCAGAGACAGCTGCATTTCTTTTGTACACAAACTGATATCTCTCAGCTTATATATATTAAAATATATCTATACATAAAAAGTAATGAGGTGCAGTAAAAATTATTCATATAATATGGATTATATATATATTCTAAAGGTATGTTGAAGAAGAGTGTCTGCTCCTTTAAGGGTATCTGGTCAAGGACACTTTTCAGTGAAGCAAGGGAATATCAGAAAAGCAGGACGTCATGAAAGAGAACACACAGGCACACAGACCTGAGGGAGGCAGTGATGAGAACCAAACCTGGTCAGTCACACTAATTAATGAGGTCAAGTGGAAGTGTGAGAATGTTTATTCCAGCAAGGTTATCTAATCAGGCACTATATCAGTTGGGAAGCCAGCAAAAAAGGGGGAAACCATAACCCAATATATACAAAGACACAGACCTGACAAAACAAACGTTGAGCCAATGACAAGAAACAAACCTTTTCAGTCACTTTAACTGATGGACTGTCAAGAAACTAGGCACAACTTCCAGGAAGATCAACCTGGGATTTGCAGCTGATAAGACTGTAAACCAGGGGGATCCCATGCTGGGAGGGGTGCAGGAATTGATAGACCTATACAAAACCCAGAGGGCATGTACAGGGCAAAGGGGAGCAGGGAGGAACAAAGATGGGGCTAGGAAGAAAAGGCATAAAATGGTCTTATTGTGTGTAGAATGGGACAAATTAATACGTTTGTCTGGCTGAACCCTGCACCTGATCACCAGTCTGACCTGTCATCTCATATCTTCTTATTAAATCTTTTCTTAACTATATCTCTGCATAATCTTATATCTATCCCAACATGTACATGTGCTGTAAGGACCAAGTGCCAGTGACTGGTGAGACCCGTGTCTGTGAGTGGAATTGGTACCAGGTGCTGGAGTTGGACCAGGGGTGTGAATGCCTTGCAGCCTATGGGGTCAGCTACTGGAGCGAGTGAGAGGCCATAGCTCTCTGCATCTAGGGAGAGCCCTACAGGGGCTCTGAGCAACCTGATCTAGTTGAAGATATCCCTACCCATGGCAGGGGGTGAGACTGGGGTGCATGGACTAGATGACCTTTAAAGGTCCCTTCCAACCCAAACTATTTTATGATTCTACAGACCTTGTGTCCAGAATGCCAGCTAATGGGAGGACCAGTGTGAGTGGACTGGATGCCAGCTACTGGAGACAAAGCAGGGGTGTTGGTGCCCCTGGCCTGAAGTGAGTGAGAGGGTCTTCAACTTTAAGCCACTGGGGCAGGAACGGTGTGTGTTGTCAAAACCAGTTACTCAGGAGACCAGTGTGAGTGGGGTGAGTAAGGCACTCAGTGGTGGCGGCTGGAACGGGACTGTGGGTCACAGCACATGTGCCTGGTGCTGGCTGCTGGAAAGGCAAGTGCCTATATCTTCCTCAGTCTCAGTGTGTGTAGGGGTGCACATGTCTCATCCACTAACAAACTTCAAGCTGGACTAGATGGAGAGAAGGAAGGTCTTGGGTCCAGGCAGAAAGTCCATGTTGATGCAGTCAGGGGGACTTTTGAACATGGGATGCATGAGGAATGAATGTGTGAACACTGTGTGTTTGCAGCGAGCATCAAGCATGACCAGCCAGTGAGTAGGGCACCTGTCAAGCAGGTAAGGAGTCCCAAAATCCAGACAGGAGTGCCAGGTGAACACTCAAGAGATCCACAAATGAGTGTATGCTTGTGAACCTAGAGAGGGTTGTGTGTGTGCTTGCACTAGTGACCTTCTTCCTCTGTTAGCCTAAGAAAAGGAGGGGACTTGGCTGCCTGTGCTTGAGTTTTATCCAAGTCCTGTATGTAGGTTCTGTTAAAGGCAGCACCTTCTCTATGGCAGTCTGTGTGGCCAGCCATGTCAGTATCCTCTGTGTGTGTGCGTCTGTGATCAGCTTCATTACTGTTTGAATCTGCAGATGGGAAAGTGTCAGCCATGCCCATCAGCCTGGGCAGAGACCTTGCATCCCTACACACCAGGGCTGGGCTCCAGTAACTGGGAAGGAGGGTCCTGGGCTGGTGTGGCTGGAGGACGTGGCTGTGCTCCTTACATCACTTAACATATATGTTATTTTTGAGTCATAAAAATGTAGATGATATTATCTAACCATCATTCATCAGTACCTCTCCCACTAAAATGCTGTTCAATTATTTCTCATGCTCACACTGTGTCATATTCTGAGAAAAAAAAACACTTATTATTTGATTCAGTAAAGAATAAGACAGTAGCTTACTACCCATTAGCAAGTTATCTCTTCTAACTAGGTGATGTATTACTACAATTATGTGGTGGGACAAGAAAAAAATGTTCAGCAGCTGAGTAGTTACAGGGCTTTTTAAACATTTTCCTGTTTATAGATATTTCTATATAAGTTACAACAAAGTAGAATGTATATTTTGTCTGGAGTTAGTACAGCTATGGAATGATAATAGAGTACTTTCATTAAGAAGATGATTGAGTCCCACTGGTGTTTCTGGCAAAGACAATCAACATGGTTTTATATAAAACTGAAAGGAAAAGATATAATGTCAGATTAATTATTGAAAATTCATGAATAATTTTGTAACTCCTAAACTGTAATAACTAAATAGAGTTTGTCACTGTCTTTTAGAGCTTTCTCCCCAGATACCACGTAAAGTTTATGAATGGTTTTCTGAAGCATGTAACATTTTATGTGCTACAGGAAAAGAGATTGGTGCATAATTAAATTACTGATACCTTGATCATTTATTTCTCTCTTTATCTGAAGATGGTCTGTATGTGGTAAGAAAGCTTCTGCTAATAAATGTGATTCTTTGACTTTGCCAGCCTTCCAAATATTTCCTACACAGAGAATCCAGTTATATCCAAACTTTGTTCTTTCTCTACCCATGATATTTGTAGGCTTGGCCTTTTATTTGATTCTGTGAAACAAACACTTGTCCAGAGTTTAAGCTGTAATTAATAATTGCCAGCTCATGCTATATTACCGCCAATTTTTTTCTCTTTCGCTCAATTTGTTTGATACAACAGGTACAACAGATACAAACAGCTCTAATATATTTTTTCCCATCTTTCTGCTCTCTGTGCTCTACTGTCTTTTACTACAAGTTCATGAACTGTTTCAGTCTTCCAAAGCATTAATCCTTTGCTCAGCCTGTAGCACCTGCCTCTGTTTGTCTCAGACTTCTGCTTGTTAGACTGGTTTTTTTATTTTTTTTTTTCACAGTTTAGACACCCCTCTTGAATGAGTATTTAATATATTTCTATATAAAATGTAATCATAAATCCCAGAAAGAACAGCAACAAATCATATAAAGTAACCTTGTAAGTTGATTGAAATCAACACGTCATTGGTTTAGATTACACCATCAGCTAACGTAAAATGGAAAATCTTATAATCCATAGCTTCTAACTGGGAAAAAATATTGTCAGAAGCATTTAAACAAGTGAAAGCTTGTGGAAGGTTCCCATGATGGTGCCTTTGAGTTTTTATATTTACTACTCAGAAGCTAGATGTATGTGCCTCCACTGGACCAGAATCACAGCATCACTAAAACCAGTTTTAACCATCACCTTTTCAAATGTCTTTTTTTCATTTTTATAATGAAATTTTGCTGTAATTTTCAATTCAGTTTTAATCATATTCTGTTTAGAAATGGTCAAAATTGGCAAGCACATTTCAATCTGTGCAGCCTTAAATTTCTTCTAGAGAATTGAGCATTTGGTTTTCCTATACATGAACTGGAAAATTAGCAGGGATCTGCATGTGATCTGAAGATTCTAGACAGCATTGTGACTCATGATGAAACACTAGAAGCTGTCACATCAAGCTGTAAAATTCAGGTAATGTCAGAATTAAAGTATCAATGCTATTTCTAGAAAATGCTAATACAAAAAAAAAATCAATGATTGATTTGAATATTGTGACTTTTGAACAAAATGAAAACATAACAGATTCTATACGGAAATCCCTATCCTGACATAATGTATTTCTCACGGATGGATTGTGTTAAGTTAGTGTTACTGAATGTTTAGTATTACTAAGTTTTAAAAAACATACACAACAATTGGCTTTCATTTAAATCATAAGTGAACCAGGCTCCCGGGACTTATAATCAAAAGATCACAGAAGTTATTTTAAACAGAGGAGAGAAAGCATCTGAATAGATGCAGAAGGGCATACTATTTGGGATGTCACATTTAGTTTCTGTGGAAGACCCAGAAATTTTATATCATCAAGTAAATAAGATGATAGAAGATGGCAAGTATAGAATAGAAAAGAGTGAGGCATGTCTGAAAAAACAGCATGCCATTCAACTAGCATATAAAGACAAAAATCCAAGTGCACATACTCCTACAAAAGTGCCACAAGTATAAAAAGTTAGATGAGACAACTGTATCAGCTAGCTTTGAATAAAGATTTTGCAATGATAGATATATAGGATCCACCCAAAGTTCCCCAAGGGGTTAGACAATGTAATTGAAATGCTGATGTTACCTATGCAAACTCGTGGAGATAGAGGGAAATTCTGGTGATCAGGAAAAGTCTGAAGATATACCCACATTTAAGACCAAAAAGAAGAACTTGGGCAATGGCAACTGCAGGTTCACTGCAGTCCACAGAAAGATTGTGGAACTTGCCTAATTGCAGGCAATTTCCAAACACATAAAACCAAAAAGGACTCAGGAGCAGTCAACATGGTTTTACTAACAGAAAATCACAGTTGATGAACCATTATTTCCTGCTATGATTAAATTGACAAAGGGATGACAAAGTGGATAAAATATACTCTGACTCTGCTATGACTTTTGAATCAGTCTTCAATAGCATTCTCATCTGGAAGCTGAATATATATGAACTTGATGAATGGAGAGGAAGCACGACAAAAATTAATGGAACTTCAAGGCTCCAAGAGTGATAATCAGTCATTCAACGTACAGTTGGTAGCCATTAACAGGTACAATATTCTATGGGTTGGTATGGCATCATGAGAGACCTGAATAATGAGAATGTATCCTTAACAAATTTGTGGAGCATACTAAACTAGGGGACATGGATGATATACCAATTGGCACAACTGCTGTCCAGAGAAACAGTGCAAAACTGGACGGCTTAGTAAACAAACCCTTCTTAAAGGTTTGCACAAACACAAAATTCTGCATCTGCAGCACAACATCCTTACTAGTACAGACTGGGAATTGACTAGATGAGTAGCAGCCCTACTGAGAAGGATCTGATAGTTGTAGTGCATTTGATCTAGTGTTACTGATAACTTCCCTTTAAGTGGGAAGCTTGACAGCTTTGAGTGGGAGACTTCTAGAAGTCCTTTCCAAGAATATTTCTGTGCTGCTGTGATACTCACCTGTGATATGCAAAGAAGCTTAATAACGAAATAATGAACTCAAATGTAGTTTTAACTTCTTCCGAACTGATACTGACTTGGTTTAAAATATTCGTGATAGCCAATTATTTTTGTTGGGTTTATGACTTCACAAAGAGAAATCAAGCCCATTAAGAAATTGTGCTTAATTGTAACTAAAAAACTTTATCAGAAAATTGCAGTATATGTTAAATGAAAAAGCAAGAACCTTGTAGCTTTTCTATTCTATATCTTTCTTTTAAGGCTTTGAAAATTTCTTTAAATTAATTATTTTTTTTTCCCCCCAGGATATTAACAATATTTTAAAATCTGTGTTCGGTGTTTTGATTCCATAAAAACCCCAACAAATTTAATCCATGAAAGAACACATACCAAAACCAATAGGCAGCTTTATTGTCCATGTGCAATCCAAACTGCTAGGATAGTTGCCAGGAAATCCAGGGCTGAGGATCACTCCACTGAAGTCTGACATGCCACCACCACATTGTGCTGCAAAAAAAAGCAAAGACATCTTTCAGAGGAGGTGAATGAGCTAAAAATTAATCCAGAACTTTGAAGATCCTTCCAACATTAATAATACAATAATAACTAGGTTTATATTACAAAAAATATGCAAACATTCCTTTACCACTACATATCTGTAACAAAGTAATTTACAAGTAGGTGCTTTAAACATATGTAGCTACTCTGAATTGATTAGGTTTTTGAGGGACACATGCACCTGAAAAGACAACAGATGTCTGTTTACTCTGCACTCTGTGTGAATCACCCTTGTGAACAAGCAAGCGGCACACATCAGCTCATAGCAACATTGACACAATTCCACATTATTTTTTAAAGGAATGTCTGAATAATATAAGATAATAATGTACTTTTAAAAGATTCTGAACTCAAAGTATTTCAAGAGGCCTTCTAAAAACCGTATTTGTATCGTGCTATTCTAAAAATGAGATAAAGTATATTAGGCTTAGAAGGCTTAGAAGATGTACACACACACGCACATATTTCCAGAAATTGAATTAAATCCATATTTGAACTTAATTTTAATTTTTTCTTATGACATCAGAGTAACTTACACTTCATTGTTAGATTTGAAATGTTAATTATGGTAAATATAATTTTGTGTAGCAGTTTTGTCCAATTAACAGTTGCTACATCTGTTGAAACACAATTAAAAATCATTACTTGCAAAAAAGAAGGGGAAAAAAGGACAATACCCTCCCTAAAATTTTAGCACAGCATCTTTCTCTTCAGAATTTACCATAGAGCAGTGTAATTATCCTATCAGACTTCCTAGACATACTTTAATGTAGAATGATAGAAACTGAAACTAATACCTGAAAAAATTCTTACAAATATCTGAATCTTGTTGAATATTTATAAATTCTAATCTGAGGGAGCTTGATACCTCATAGGAGGTTTTTAGCACCTCACAGGATTAAGAACAGGATTATAAGAGGCAGCTCCAAAGGATATATAATCTTTAATGAGATCTGCAGTATCCTACTTTCCATACATTCAATATTACAAATACAGATGACTTACTGTTAGGGAAACCAAGCAAAAAGAAATTTCTATTCAGTGAAAGAGAGTGCAAATACAGTTTTACATCCCTCACATTTATTCATCATATAAGGAGAATATATTAAAATGCATTTCAGATGTTTCATTTGGGCTTCTGGTAGAATCTCAATGCTTCTTCCAGCAGTATTAATATGGTCATGTATATAGTTTAATTTGAAAAATAGTATCTTCCTAAATTATTCAGACACACTTCATGTTGAACTTATCAGAGATGAAAATGTAATGCTATTTCTGTTTTAGTATTTTCTGTAATAGTCATCACCACTGTGGAAATGATTCAGAAATAAATGAACTATGTTTGCAAGGGTCTCTGGAGGTCTCATCACCGATAGTGAATTGATGATAGATTCTGACTAGAACATATTTCATTCTTTCATCTTCTGATCGGACGCTTCAGAAAAGCTTTGAGAAAATAAATGTGAAGTATACTTTGAAAATCTTCAGCTTAATTTGATCATTTTCATTTTTAATTAAGTTGTTCTAGTTCTGCCTATCCTTTCCCCCTATAGGTATCTCTTATTTTTGAGTTCTCTGGCTTTCTCATTCTGTCATATTTAAGAAATTTTATGCTTGTTGATCATACCTAAACATATTGGAATCGGATAATTCCATCTTCTTACTGGTCCAGGCATACAGGTGATATGTGAATGTCCCTAAAATGACACAATATTTTCTTATTCAGATAATAATGATAAAATTGTATATGGCACATCATCAGTATCTCAACAAAAATAGTTTATATTTAAAACATAATCAAAATATATAAAACAATAAGGTGTAACATTTATATTTTACACTGTGAATTGTATCATACCTTCAATATAACAGAGAAGACTATAATCTTAAGTATGTGACTGTTAGTCCTCTAAAGAATTGTGTCTATGCGGCTACTGTTATTTCTGACAGTGTAACAGTGTCCAGCTGGGTTCTGTAAAGACAGCTTTAGTATAAACCAAGGGTCTAGAAGCTAAAGATCTATTTGAAGCCATGTTTACATACTATTGATTTGCATCATTTGTGGAACACGATAAAAAGTTATGACCTGTATTCATCATACTGTACGGACTTTACACCTTAAATTTGTAATACATATTATAAATGCAATCCTTATCCTCATGCCCCAAACAGTTGGCTTAAGTTGACAAAAGCCGAGATATTTAAGGAATCTCTTTACAACATGTGTTCCTTTTCATCAGATGAGGTGTTATGATTTCAAGGCAATGTTACAGACAAGTTCCACCAGAGTGAACCTCTGTGTTGTTCATCAGCTTCATGTAATTTCAGTTGTCTTCCAGAGAAAGTAAGTTAAAATGAAAAATCTTAAGGAAAACTGTACTTGGCATATCTTGCAAAACCACACAGTATACACTTTAACATGACCTAGTAGAAAGAAATCAGTAGCTTTTAGCTTGTTTGTTCAACCTTCATATGAAAAGTTAGTTTTTCATGTTAAATCTCCTTGTCAGTTCAAGCCTGCAGCATTTGAAGGAACCAAGTATCTCTAAAGCATCCAGGGTAACTGTGGATAGTTTATTTATCAATCTGCAACTGATTATTTTTGTCTCCTAGAAGAAAAATAAACACACTTTTGCCACAGTGCAAGTAGGCATATCTGCTCACTGCTAGGGAAAAAAAAAAAGTGGCAAAGTCATACTGTATAAACTGGGAAAAACAATACGGAGTAAAGAGGCTTTGCATGTGTTTGTACAGTTTATGCTTCAATGTTCTTTATATTTTCTTTATTTATTGTGTCTTGTCTGCTGACACTTTGTATTTAAGTATGAAATTAAAACAAAGAAAAAGAAAATAATTAACAGGTTCTTCCCAAGAATGATCAGCTAAAATCAGACAACATAAGAAGTAAACTTCAATAGTCATTGTCACAACTGCAATGGCAGAATAATTCAGTTATTCTTGAAATGCTAGAAAGTTGCAGACATGACTAGAAACTCAGTCTTGAAGGGAAAACTAAGATACAAGTCCCAAATACAAACAGCAGTTGAAATCTGGAAGCAGACAAGTTCACTTAGTTTCTAGCATAACATATAAAATGCAGCTTTTAAAAAATATTTTTAGTCCAAAAAAGCAATTCAATTTCTGTTTTTGATATGACCCCAGTATTTAGGTCTTCAGAGAATTATGTAAAATAAATGGTTGAAATTATTAGCATTTTTCAAACTTCAGTTAGTTAGTCTGACACTCACCAACATGTGTAACAGGCTAGACTGATGTTAATGAAGAAAAAAAGGCAGTTAAGTTATCCTTTTGCTCTTTTGCTCCAAAGATATCAATTTACAATTTATTAGTGTTAAACATGTGCTGTTATATACAAAGCGTTTTATTCCTTTAAGAGTGTTCTTTTTTCTAAGCGTAGGTAATGTGATTTTTTTTTTCTTTTTATGCTCTCAAAGAGCTAGATAAAGTGGAGACTGTAGAGTCTGCAGTCATAAAGAAACATTGTTGTTGAAAATAGTGACCTATCAGTTGGAACCTTAGCCCTTTTGGGGATCGCCTCCAGTGAAAATAGTACTGTTTTAGATTTGGTTCTACTGTGTAACCGTACACATTTTTGAAAATATTGTCAAGAACTTTCCTGGAGGCAGACAGAGTCTTACTGGCTATATATGCTAAGTAACCCAAACAAGCAAATTATTCAGAGATTACAATCACTGCATTGCCCATAGTTATACCTTTTGTAAATGCAGGATCATAGCAAATTTGCTTGGCAAAAATATACCCAGATTTGAAAATCTTTTGGATAAAACCCCCCAAGAAATTACTGAAATAAACTAATTGACACTATCTGATTTACTGTGAAAAACTTTTTCCTTTCACTTTTGTTTTTATTCCCCCTCTTCACTTTCTTTTTCCTCCTGTACATAAAAAACTATTGAAAATTGTTCATCAAATGATTTAACTTAATTTACAAACACTGCATAGCTCAGCTATGAATATCAAAGATGCTGTCAATAATAGATAACAACCTATAATCACTAACGTAGCAGAACAGAGCCATACACTTCTGATGGAATACTTGGATAGTTGCTAATTTAACATTTGGCAGAAAAACCTACCAATCCTGCAAGCTTATCATGTGTTCACAACTCCTGAAGAATTCAGTGTCCATTTCATATTGACAGACTCAAACAGAACCATATTAAAGAACTAAAAGGCAGAATTTGAACTTGGAAACTTGGCTCACCTGAAGAGAATAACCCTGATCACACTGGAAAGACACCACATCTCCAACCATGTATCTGTCTCCAATTTTGATCCCATTGCTTGGGGTCTGTGGTTCAGGACAAGAGTCCAAACCTATAGCTGTGAAAAATTGAGAAGTTTAGATATTCTAAGGAACATGTTTTTAGATTCACATAGAACTTCTGGGTACACTGTACACAGTCACACTGTACTAATATGTCTTAGGAAGCTCTTGGGTAACAGCAGTTCATCTGTGGACAAACAAGTGACATATTATTTTGGGACAACAGTTATATAAGGAGAAAAAAACTCCTTTCCTGAGTAAAGGAACAGGAAGGAAATAATCAGGGTGGCAACAAACAATTCACAACAATCTGCATTGTCAACTAAAAGTCTCTAAATTTCCACTATCTCCTGCTTCAGACTCATTCATTTCCACCTCCAGTCTCACTCCTAATGACAGCCTCCCTAATTCAAACTGGGAGCACTTGCACTTTCCTTTCCCCGATTCTGTTCCAGGGAATGCTGACCAATACCACACCAAGTGCAAAGCACAGGAAAATCAGTGCAAAATATAACTGTTTACCTGCATTCAGTCCTGCACAGGTCTGACTTACTATTCCATTCATGTACACACAGAGACAGTAAATATTTACATAAAATTTTACGTAATCTGCTATTTTTAATGATGTATCTAAGTATCTCTTCTATTGGAATAGAATCGAGTTTGCCAAGAGACCATACACTTTTTTCATAGTCATCAAAAAGAGAAATAAATAAATTCTTCTTCATGGTATCTACACAGGAAGACCCAGGAGTACACAAATATGTGTAGCTTTAAGTATAAGCCACTCAGTTACCCTCTTTGCCTACTGTAAGAATTACACCCTAACCAGTTGTGAAGCAAAGCTGTTAAGCAACTAAACATCAGTACATAGGGTAACAGGCAAATGTTGTGGGATTTGACAACGACCCTACTTCAAAATATTATCAAACTCATCGTGTTTAAAAACTTACTAATATAGCATTACTTCCTGTAAGAATCTCATTGAGTAAAGTTACTCTTTGAAGACACTTACAATGATATATGAAAGCTAACACAGATTCTAAGGAATTTATAAAGCAAACACATTAATTTTTTTTCCCTATAAGGCATGTTTTCTGCATCAATAATGGTTTTCTCTACCATAAATTTACAATAACACTGTATTCTATAAATAAATAAATAAGTAAAAATTTAATGTCTGGCATTTAGAAAGTCAATAGTAAACTGATAATTTAGTTAGTAATTCCTGTTTTAAAAATAAATTATTGGGCACATGAAATTTTATACAAAACTATATTAAAAGACAAATTTGTCTGAACTAAAATAATTGGAATCTACAGTCTGTTCATACCAGTAAAACTCAGAACCATGACAATATAAACTTCCTGCTATAAAACATAATTCAATCCTAAATTGGAAAAAATCCTAAACACCTTTGCAGTCCTTATTTCCTCAAATGAGAACAGTAATGAGAGTAAAAAACTTATTTTTTGCTGCAGCTATCTGTTAGTGGGAATCAGAAATAACTGATACAGGTCCACAAACTGAGCATTTGTAGTCAGTATTTTGGGTCACTGTTAAATTTATGATTTTTTTTTTAAATTTTGTATTTTGATATTAAGGAATATACACAGTGTAGCAACAAGATGTTCTCTGCGATATTCAATACTACCTGGCATCACTTTGCATGGAAAGGAACGCTGCTACTTTGAAAAAGTTAGTATTTACTTCAGGGGTCTCCTCTGCAGATTCACAGAAGAGGATGTAATGTTCCATTCTCTATGACAATGTTCTTTTACATATCGATCACACACTTACTGATCCCATGATGATCCCATATTTGCTATGTACAAAATGATCTATTTTCCAATCTATTTCTGCATAACAGATGATTTTTGTCTTTCAAATTCTTATTTTCTTTTCTCAAACTACAAACAAAAAGGTCATCAAAGAATCCACTTTGAAAATGGCTGATAGGCCTAGATCTACTTTTTCTATTTCAGAGATCCAGACAGTGATTCAGCTCATGTATAAACTTCAAATACAAAAGAACAGCAGTACTTAGCTTAGACAGATTAATACTTCTATTAATTTTTTTAAACTGTCTATTTTGAACAGTTAAGGAAAGACTTAGTAATTTTCATTTTCCAATTACTGAACCTTTAGCTGAAATGCAAAACCTTACTATGTGAATATTCAGGCAATGCAAAATGAAATGTGTTCCTTTAAATGCCTTTCTCCGAGAAGGTATCTTAATAGCTCAAACTGGACTAAAGATATTAATCCTATTGTGGTCTCACTTCAATTAATAAATAATGCTTGGGAAAAAGTTCTGTTCGAATGTCTACAAAGTCTTTCAACAAACTGAAACATAACAGAGTTTGCCATCTTCCCAGCCAAGGGCTAGTTCAGAGAACTTATGTCTTTAGAGTATCACAATAGCTGTTCAGGTAAAATCATAAATGTATTCATAAACTGCACACTGTTCATTATTGACTCATTTGTGGTGCATGACTTGTTCCTTGAACCACACTATACTACTCAGTATAATGTTAGATTTTTAAACTTTCGTGAGCATTAGAAAGAAAAGAGATTTTAACACAGGCATTCGTTGAAAACATACTTTCAGTATCCTCTAACTTTTAGATAAGAAGAATTGTATGTAAAGAAAAAGAAGTTATTTGATTCTGTCTTGCCCTTCTCCAATAGCTCCTATGGCTCTAAATAGAAAAGGCTACCAATAAAATTTTAGATAATGCTCCTTGGGACTACACAAGTCTTAAAGTAACAACCCTTTTTATTGTTAAACTTATTACTCCAATTTTATGGAAATGTTTTTATATTTATGATGTTAGAATTATGCATTATACAATTTAAATACATAGATTTCTACGGATTATATTTTAGCACGAGAATTAGTGTCGATTTTTTTACTAATTCTAAATAGATGTTGAGTAGTATAGAAATTATGTATGAGGCAATCTGACAAATTTAACTAATCTCAAATAATATTACTACTATTTATACAGCATAATCAATGACCTAATTAGCAAAACTTTAGTTAGAGGAAATGAGGACTGAATTAAGATATATATGGTATAGAACATATGAAAATTATGTGTTTAACAGACCATTCTGTGGTGCTCTTTGTTGATATGCTTCCGTTGAGTACAATATATTTTCATATTTAAGGTATCCATTGGAATACATAACCTGCATGTTATGAATATAGTAAGAATTTAAGGATTTAGCAAAGAAATAAAAATACGCTAGCAAAAAGTTTATTGATAAGACCATGATTCAGTTATGGAATATGAATACTTAATTCCTTATATCAAACCATCATTTACTTCGTCTTAAAATATTTCTTCAACAAATAAAGTTCCTTTTTTGTTGTTCTATTCTTATATAAAAAAGTGCATTTGGATTTTGTAGCAGTTCAAAAGATGAGCCAGAGTGGACAGTCTGAAAAATCTATTAATAAAGATGAAAAGACATATTGGAAATAGAATGAAATCTTACAGAAAACTGTTGTTGAGATGAAAAAGTAATCATTTTGGCAAGAGAGGTTCACTTCCCCTTAGACTTGTGTCTCCTAGAACACATGAAATAGAGTTGGAAGATGCACTAAACATTGAACAAAAATGTTTATGCCTAACTCACTTAAAAATTGCTTAATATAAATATTTTACTCTGATGTGATTTTCAATGAGAACTGTGCACTCATGCTTCAAAGACTAAGACTTTAATTTAGCTGACTCCTCATGTTGATCTCTGTCACTACAGGCTCCAGTGAAATGCAATAAAGGTATGAAACACTGGCATTAAAATGTGACCATTACTTTTTATTTGCTCTCTCTAAAAATATAATCACAACATTTAGATCAGGAAGTGTTGTCTGAGAGTCAGAGATGACCAGCACAACTGAGGAGAGCAAACTCTGTTCTGATCAATGCATTTCTGGATAAATTTCAGTACAAATACAGCAATAGTCTGAGTTCTGGAATCCTGACAAAAATTCCTGTCTCTCTGTGGCAGAAAGCTGCAGAAGACACAAGATACGGTTTCTGTTGTCTTCCTTCCAGTGATGTAAAAGTATTATCCCTTAACTTAATCTCCAAATTCATGATTCAGCCCAATGCAGAATTTTACATAGTGCCTTCCTGAAAAAAAATTAAGCTACAGATGAAAAAACAAAAGTCATAAAGCTTTCCTCCAATCCACAGGTAATAGAGACTATGTCTTTCTTGGCGAGTAATGGGGAATAATAGTCATGGATCTATGGACTGACACAGCTGATGCCTAGCACTCAATATCCACACTAAGCGCTAAACTAAAGAGTTTTATTATTATTAGCTTTAGTTAATCTGGTCATATAGGGTGATTGTCCATTAGTGGCTGAAGGCTGAGATGTTGAAGTAAGCACTCCTATTAAGTTTTGCATGCTCTGACACCATGTTTTAGTTCGGTGATGTGAGTCAGAGAGTAGTAAACAAATAGGAATGTCTAATGCTTTACATTTTTCCACATTTATTCTACAAAATAATTTCAGAATTTTGCAATTTGAAGTATAGGAATTTAGTTATGATATATGTCTATTTTAAACTTCAAAATAATCTTGACAATATTTTCTATTTTATTTTTCTTATTAACAATATATAGATTGTGTATTCCACAGATTTTATGGAGTTATGGTCACTTAATCTTATTCTGTACTTTGAATACCATAGATTTTACTTCAGTAATTCCCCCCCCACACACACACACAGAGTAATTTGTGTTAATTTAGAGCACATCTTTATAAAGTATATCACAGAAAATTAATTCAGAAGTCATCATAGTTTACTCTTCAATCACAGTTCTTTACTTATTGCAACTTTTTTCCCTTAAAGTTTATATTGTTTCCAATAAAGATTACAGGTTTAGACACTGTTTTTCAATTTCCTCACTCCATACCAAAGTCTATATGAAGTTTTAATCATATATCTCTATCACCTACACATGAAAAGTTAACTAATCATTAATCTTGTAAAATAATGTATTTCACTGAGCTACTGGTTAACTGGGTGTTTTTTAAGGGACATCAATATTCTTTCTTGTGCCACAATTTTTCAGCATATACTTTGGGTTTACACACTCAGACAGAAAACATAAAATATGTAGTTTCACACATAAACCCTTGTATAAATCAACACACACATATACAGCTATTGTGCTTGGCATGGACAAATACTTTAAAATATATATTGTGAACTCTTTCTTTAGGGGTAAAAGTCATATGCTGGTAGTACAATACACATTTCAGTTAATTGGACACGTAGGAATACACAGATGTTTTTTTCCTTTCACTGGATTCAGTCTCATTTTACTTTGTTTCCATAACTTCCTGCAGTTTTTTTCCCCTATCAAGTAAGCAGCTGAGAGAGTATCTGCATTTCAAGGAAAGGCAGGATAATTCTAACCTATAATTAATGTTTAGTTGTAGACAAGTGATCTGGCAGCAATTTTGCAAGGCCATGTTCTCCGACTGGCTAATCAGACAACCAGAGCATGGGATTTGCATACTGTAAAACTGACAAGAAATAACTGTGACACAATTATGCAGATCAGACACCAGAACCAATATGAGCAGAGAGAACTGCACAACTGGGAAGAAAAAAAATATTAAAAATCTGCAACAAAATATTAGTGATTGCCAGAATTCCTGTCAGTCAACTGAGGCAATCTCATTCAGACAGAAAGTATGTTTATAATTATAGCCTTTTCCACTGGTGAGGTACTCAGCAATGATAAAAATGTTTGAAATAATTCTGCTGTGTTCTCACCAACCTGAGAGCATTTGTCAGTTAGTTAAGAAGCACAGATGCTAATTTCAGTTTATTCATTCTCTCATTTTCACTGTGAGTGATTAATTTTCATGTCCTATACATAAATGTAAAATACATACTATATAGTACATATATTATTACTGGATATAATTTGCAGATTTTGGTGGGGTTGAGCTGTGGGGCTGCAGGGGTGGCCTCTGTGGGAAGAGACCAGGGGCTGTGCCAGATACAGACAGATCCAGCCGGTTCCAGCTGGTTCCAGCAGGCTCAAACTGACCCACGGCAGAACACAGCGGCACCCGGCAGAGTCGTCTATGGTGTCTCTTAGACACTCAGGTGGGCCTCTGTGAAAACATATTTAAGAAAAGGTGGTGAGCACCAAGAACAGGAACAAGGCCAGAGCAAGAGAACGCCTTGCCGAAGGAGGACAGAGAGAAGAACATGACCAATCAGATAATGAAGCCAAAGCAGCTGGCTGAGCAGAGGCTGGAGCCCAAGTGCCTACCTGAGCAGACACTGGGAGGTGGGACCCTAAAGGGACCATAGGCACCACGGGACACTGACCCAATCTGCTGTGCTGCCCTTGCCTCACCAAAGACACAGAGCATAGTGTGTGGCAAGAGCACTGGAGGACAAAAAAAGTGTGGGAAGGTGTCCAGAGGGAATATGGGGAGTTTTTCCTAAGAGTTTGTTTGTTATTATTTTTATTCAATACCAGAATCAGTAATACATTGTTAATTGGCAAAGAGTTATAGAATCATTCAATCATACAATCATAGAATGGTTTAGGTTGAAAGGGACCTTGAAGATCATCTAGTTTCAACCCCCCTGGCATGGAACACTTCCAGGGATGGGGCATCCACAGCTTTCCCAGACAACCTATTCCAGTGTCTCACCACCCTCATGGTGAAAAATTTCTTCCTGAGATCTAATCTAATCTCCCGTCTTCCATTTTAAAATCATTACCCCTTGTTCTATCACTACATGCCCTTGTAAAAAGTTCCTCTCCAGAATTCTTGCTTTCTTGCAGGTCCCCTTCAGATACTGGAAGGCTGCTATAAGGTCTCCCTGGAGCCTACTCTTCTCCAGGCTGAACAACCCAAACTGTCTCAGCCTGAAGTTAAATTGAAATCAATCACCCAAATCAATACGCTGGTTTGCCTGCAAGAACTATATAAAAATGTTATATCTTGGTATTAGGATTGTCACATGAGCATACCTGCATTTACCCCTGGCTGCTGTATGTTCAGAAAAGCTTTTCAGAGAGGAAAACCAAACTGAAGGGGGAAGCAAGACAAACTAAACTTCCTAGTCCTTACAGTACAGGTTTCAGGCCTGATCTTGCTCCCTTGGAATTAAGTGAGGATTTTACCAAAGGCTTTGAGGTAACGGTATGTAGCTCATTATGTGCAATAGGGCTGAATAGTCCTGAATTTAAGTACACCTGAGGTCTGGAATCAGCAAGTGCTCTTAATTAATTGAATATTTCTGCATTACCTGTATACTCAAGATGAAATCCAGCAGCTGAAACACTGATATCAGACTGAAAATTTAGGTACAGATTATTGGATGTGCTGTTGAGAAGTGGAGGTATGGTGGTTCCTGAAAACAGAAATCAAAATGTTATCGAAAGGCACAGGATCTGAATTAAATACATACATAAGAATGTGTGTGTGTGCCTATAAAAAGAGAGAAAAAGAGAAAGGAGGGAAAGGGGAAGAAAGAATGGGAGGGAGAGAGAAAGGTCGCATAACCAATTCCACTATATTTTGTCATCATAGATGTTATCAAATATCTCTCACTATAAAAGTTTTATTACATTTTTAGTGCACCAGAACATCAGAGACATGAACTGTAGGCACTCAGGGAAGTATGGTCTAATATAAATTTATATTACATGCTTTTGTCCACAAAAGGAGAAATATTCACTAGGGTTTTCATAAAAGCAAGAGCAAATCCTGTGACTGGAATAATTTAAAATGTTACAGTCAAATATATCAAGCACTCTGAACATATTATGTAGGGCTATTCTTAGAAATGTTGTTGATTATTTATTTGTGTTTCAGCACAAGGCAACAATCTCATTGTCTGTGATCGCATTCCATACACATGAATGAAGTATAATAAAGGAAAACAAAACGAGAAAAAGTAAGGCAAACAGAACTGTATCATTTATCTAAAATAAGGATAAAGAATGCATCCTTCAGTCATGAACAATTTCAAGAAGCATCTCTTTTAGCAGTCTGTATTTCTGTACCCTGCTATAAAAGTGGGCAAAACCTGAGATTAATAGATACCTATTTTGGGAGCCTCTGAATGTTATTTAATTTCTAACATTTTCAAATAAATATTCATCTTTATGAAAGTCTGCTAAAAGGTGATGGATTAAAACAGAGAGAATACTACCTGTTTTTAATGACAGGAGAAACAAACATACACACACACACAAAAGAACTAGAAAGAGCTGTGTGTTTACAATAAAGAGTCGAATCTGTGAAACACTTTTCAGTCACCTGAATAACTTCCAAGCCTTGGAGCGTTGTTGTCAGCACCATCATAAAAGTCTAAGGAGTCCCAGTTGTGTTCTGTGGCAAAACTCACCACTTGTACCTATAAAGAAAATGTGAGGTAAAGAACGTAAATTTCTTCCCCTCTGTATTCAAGAACAGAAACAACTGTACAGGACAAGAGGTAATGGGCACAAACTTAAAAATAGGAAGTTCCATCTGAACATCAGGAGGAACTTCTTCACTTGGAGGGTGGCAGAGCACTGGAAGAGGCCACCCAGAGAGGTGGTGGAGTCTCCGACTCTGGAAACATTGCAAACCTGCCTGGGCGCCATCCTGTGCAACCTGCTCTAGGTGGACCTCCTCTGGCAGGGGGGTTGGGTCAGATATCTCCAGAGGTCCCTTCCAACCCCTAACATTCTGTGATTCTGTGATTCTATGAAATTGTAGCCTCCATTGCTTTCAACTTTTCATGAAAACTTGTGTCTTGCTCTCATTGCCAAAGAGAATGGAAAATCATCATTAAGTGAATAAAATTGCCTTGCAACTTTTTTTTTATTTAATTGCCAATTCAGACTTCTAAATCTTGTGACCCTTAGTGACAACCACATATTACCTCTGACAAGAGTCACACAACTGTGAAAAATATCTGGATATGGAATATGATTCCCTTCTTCGGAGGACAGTGAGGGGAAGACAAAACATGTTATCCTCAGTTCTTGAAGTTTCTTTGTGATTCTCTCCAGTTTACCCAGGGCTAAAAACAGTCCCACAGTGATGCTGCTTCATCTGTCTTGCCATGTTCAGTTCTGCCTCCAGGTAAGAACAACCTCCTGTGTTTGGTTACCTTCATTATTGACTCTTCTCCTGAGGAGGAGCACTCAGTAGCACGCTATAAGCAAAAGGCAGAACATTCACTCCATTCATTCCAGAGGTGACAACATCCTTCCACTCGTAAAGAGGTGCAAAGCAGTAAGCAGGTAGACTACAAGAGGGAGGATATATCTGCTCCTATACAGTGAAAACATTTCCCACAAAATATTTGGAGGAGACCCACTGGATCTGGTCTCTCAGAAAACTTTAAGACTTGTTTATTTAGTTTTTGCTTCACAGGGGATTTAGGTGAAACTTATAGGTGTTGTCTTTGTCAGGAACATTTCTGAAGACACGCAGAATTGGAAGTGCAGGCACACAGGAAACATTCAGACCAAATTTCAAGTTATTTAATCTTTTTTATGTGTTTTCAGGGCCATATTGCTGCTGACTACAGTTTTTGTATTAATCATAAGTGACCTAATTTATAACATCTCTTTTAGTGCACCTGATGTTAGTTGCCCTAACTTCCCCATGTAGTCAAAAAATTGACAGACGGTGATTCAGAGCCAAAGCCTATATTAGTTCGGAATTATCTACTTGAGGTGCCTTTCTGCCCTAACTTCATAACGAACCACAGTAGATTAATTTCCTGATATAAGGTATTTAAGCTAGGTGCTTGAAGGCAGGTTGTTAGTGCACAATCTTCATATTTACCTAAATCTACTTTTAAATGTCTGCTTTTCAATTTGATGTGAGACAGCTGAGCATTTACATCTGATCTCACTGTTTCAACAAATTCAACAACATAATCATACACATCGGTAGTTGTTATGCCTAGATAGTTTAAAAGTATCCTAACTTAGTCAATTGTTTAAATCAGGTAGTGTTTGTCAAAATCAATCTCAAAACTGATTTAGGTTATTAAAGACTATTGTTAATAGACATTGGTGTGTTTGAAAATTGAACTCATAAATGTGATCATGTATGGATTTATGTTGTATTTGTGCTCTTCCATTAAGTTTTTACCTTTTTCTTAAGTATTTTTAGTTATTTAAAACAAAAAAATATTTTTTTTCTGAGTGCTAATAAAGTAACAAAGTATAAACTCAGAGTATTTTTGAATCTTTCCTTAACACAGTAGAATGCTTGAAAACCTCTTTGATGTACTTTATGAAAAAGACAAGTTTAATAAGCTGTGCGCAATGGTTTTCCTGATTTTCATTATTAAATCTTTACATACAGAAACTGAGCTCTTTATTATTCATTTTCTACAGTAGTTATATTTTGAACAAAGGGTAAACATAGAAACTTGCTACCCTGGTTTCTTGATATGAGTTTTGCTAGGAATTTGACCAGATGATGCTTAAAAATCCTGATTTGTTAAACACAGCTGCCTTTCCAATAACCAGATTTCTGACAGTTTTCTTTAGTGAATTATAAAAAGTGAGATATACATGACTTAGCTTAATGGATACTTTTCTGCTATGTGTTCCTTGAAGTTCTCAATCTAAATGTTAGTAAACAAGAATTCTAACAATATTTTAAAAGATTCATTCCCATCTAATGTTGAAACATACTGAAGCATCTTTATATCACAATGAACTTCCACAACTGTAGAGTAACTAACAAAGTTTCTAAAAGACTATATAAAACTCATCCCACTTAATTTCACTCTGTTTGAAGGGATTTATCCATTTGTGAGAGAAGAAAAAAAAAATCACAGGAAAGCCTGTATTTCCTCTGGCTTACATGAAATCACCGACCTATTGAAATAACATATTTTTAAGTTATTGGTGATTTTCTTCTAAGTAAAAAGTTACAAGTGTATCTTTTAAGATTTTTGTAAATCTTAGTGCTTTTAACAACTGCATAATAAAAAAAATTGCGATAAATTCCATTGCGATGATCATTAGTGAAATAGAAAAAAATTATTAATAAATGATCTTTCCATGCTCTTGCATCAGGAAAATCAGTTTTAAACATGATGTTAACAAGCAAATAGCAAGTATGTTTACTTGAATTCCAGCTCCCTCTGGTACTGTGATCTTCCACACACAATTCAGATTGTTGTCATAAGGCTCAGGGTAACCAGGAGACAAAATGGTCCCTTTGCGCTTTGTTAAAACTCCGCCACAGGGCACTGAAAGGAAATGCACAAGGCAAGAAAAGAAGTATGAAGCTTCAGAAGTGAGAAAAGTTATTAAAATTATAAAAGTTCAGCATACCATGGCTGAAAAATTTTGTAAATTCATGCTACATTTAAAAATTCAGGAAAATAAAAGCTTGTATCTGAAAACCCTTCTTTCAAATGACCACAAAATAAGAGACAAAAATTAGAACTATGTCTGTTTTCTACTTGACAGAATCATGCTCATTTTCCCCTTACTTATTTGACCTTTAACAAAGTGAAATCCATTCCATTGTCTCCTAGTAATCTTACAGAAATAAAGCATTATTTTTAGGGATTAAGAATGAAGTTGGAACAGTTATGTATTGTGTTAGTATAAAAGATAAAACTAAAAAAGCAAAATATTGCTATTGTTGTTGTCTAAATAATTAATAGCACCAGTTTCAACTCCTTGACTGTTCTCTTTGCTTGTGTGAGTTATTCCATTACAGACTACGGATCTATCACATTAGTAAAGAAATTGCTAAATCTTTGCAAGACTGCACTCATCATATCCATGACCATGGATTAATAAAAGTATTATGCATGAAACAAAACAGAGGCATTTGGTACGATCAAGTTTCTCTTCTGAATGTTCAACTTGAATGTATCTGCCCTGGTGAGGCCACAACTCAAGTACTGTGTCCAGTTCTGGGCTCCCCAGTTTAAGAGGGACAGGGAACTGCTGGAGAGGGTGCAGCGAAGGGCCATGAAGATGATTAGGGGACTGGAGCATCTTTCTTACGAGGAAAGGCTGGAGGAGTTGGGTCTTTTTAGTCTAGAGAAGAGAAGACTGAGGGGGGATCTCATCAATGCTTACAAATACTTAAAGAGAGAGTGCCAGGAGGAGGGGGCCAGTCTTTTTTCAGTGGTGCCCAGTGACAGGACAAGAGGAAATGGGCACAAACAGGCTGCCCAGCGAGGTGGTGGAGTCTCTGACTCGAGACATTCCAAACCCACCTGAACACAATCCTTTGCAGCCTGCTCTAGGTGGACCTGCTCTGGCAGGAGGGTTGGACTAGACGATCTCTAGAGGTCCCTTCCAACCCCTAACATTCTGTGATTCTGTCATTCAGTGATTCTGTGGTCCTGTCTAGATCATTAGATGCACTATCAAGGATAAACAATATTACAGCTTAATCTAGACAAAGATATTCTGTTGGTATTTGAGAAGCTGAAGGAAAAGATTGATGAGGTGGTATATCAAAACTGCTACAAGTTAATGTATCACTTCTGTGCAACACTACTAAGTTCTGAACTGATTTTATTAGACACAAATATGTGGATTTAGAAAATATGTAGGACAATGCAACTTATCTTAGTAATGAATACTGTAGCTACATTTTATATGGCATATAATTGATAGAATCTGTTGGGAACTACATGGATAAACTAAAGGTCAGTGTCACTTGAAGTGTTTAAATAATTACTCATAAAAGGACGAACAGACAGAATGATTGATGCCTGCCATCTGTAAGGAAATATTCAAGCATTGACTAAGTTAAGGCAATTTAATATGGTCATGTCTCCCACTTCAATTATTAATCTGATTTAGTTCAATGCAATTTTCACTTCATATATATTTTATCACCTTTATTGGTACAGTGATTTTCACATGAATGGTGGTCTCTAACCCTTTCTCAGTTCAACTTCCATAGCGACAGATAGCTTTCTCTTTCACAGAGTAAATAATGTGTTAAAATATCAATAATATACTGTGATCAATGGCCAAAATAATTATTTCAACACTTTGTTGAGTTTTTATATCTGAAATACAAAGGAAATACCTTTCAAGGGAGTAAATAGTACAATTCTACTGATTAAACTGTAATTACTGAGAATAAATAGAATATAGCTATATACTTCAGCTTCTTATTTAGGTATAAGTTGTTTTATTCTTATGCTGAAACAGTCTAAATAAACTTGATTTGTGTATAACACCTGATTAATCACATTTTACTAATATTAACCCTGTGGTACTTACTCTTGTTCTCTATTGGGATTTTAGTATTTTGGAGAAAATCTTTTATTTTACTGAAAACCACTGAGACTCTACCATGCACCATTGGCTGATTAGCACAGAAAATTCAAAATCAACCTAATGAAAAAATGTTCTCTATTTTCTTTTCTACCACTCAACTAAAACTATGCTTATGTACCTCTTAATGCTGGAGTCAATATCATAGTGTGGTTTTTGCATGGTTTAGGATCATTTTTATGAAAATTCTGTTCTCTGTGAAGAAAAGTAACTCTAACTCATACATTTATTTACTGTTTTGGTTGGAAATGGAGTCCTTCAGATGTCTTTATTCTCAAAATGAATAGTTTTCAATATATTTAATTTTCACAAAATTAATGTATAATGCAGTCAGTACTGCAACAGATGTTACAGGTGGAAAAGTTTGATTTCATTGCAAAAATATGTGTGCAAATGATAACCAATTTTAATTCATTTATATGCAAATTATTTTTTCCTTATAAAAGACAGAGCCAACCTCTAATAAATTGTAATATGTAAATTTGTCCTTGACATAAACCTATGGAAAAATGTGCCAATAGAATTTTCTCTCTTTACTGCGGGGCTTTTTAGCACAATCACCAGATTTCCAGTTGGTGCAAATCAGCTTTATAAATGTCAATTGATGCAACTTAATTTAAGAATTTAATTTTGAGAATTTAATCTTGTATTACTAGAACCATACAAAGTTTGTTTTCTGATCTGAAAAATTACTGCTTTTTTCTGACAAGCAACGAAATATTAGCATAACTACTTCTAAATCTTTAATACAGTAATGTTCTTTCTAATAGCTTGCAATATATTGTTAGAGATCTGCAAGGTGACATCATCTTAGTCTTGCAAGCACTCAGGGTGCAAACTGGTATTTCTGAGTCTTGATTAAGAGACAGCCAGGGACTGTCACTGATGTTAATGTAAAAGAAGCTAAGATGTAATTTATAGCAGCAGAGTATGTTCATGAAACTTGTGAAATGTCACAGCAAGGTTAGAATAGAAAGGGGAATAAAATCTTAACCTTGAATGAAGAAGAGAGTGAATAAAAGTAAGCAAGAATTAAATACTGTAGAGATGACAAAGAAGGAACACATTCCACTAGAGAGAATGGTCTACACTTTAGGCAGTCATTAGTTCTATTAAAAAAGCCTTAAGAACTTACCAACACATGTAGGGAGTGAATCATTCCACTGTGCCAATGCATTTGGTACCGTATCACATCTAATTGCTGTTGACCCGTGGAGGATATAGCCTGGATTGCACTCAAAAAGAACCAATGACCCAACTGCAAATTCATTTCCAATCCTTTTTCCAAATCTTGGTTCAGGCACAGAGCTACACTGTGTTGCACTTGTTCTTGGAACAGCTGCAAACATACAAACAATTGTGGATCCTTAATTTTAGGTTAATACAGACTTTGAACACAAATATTCAAAATGACTGGAAGTGACATTTGGTCATTTGCCACTTAAGAGCATTTACATAATCCCCAAATGAATCTTCACAATAGAGATTGCGTACTTTTGATGTCTGAGTTACTATTTATAAGAGCATAGTACTGATATCCTCGCCAAGATTAAAAGCAATGCATAACATCCACACTGAAGTCTTTCTAAAATGGCATTGGAAAGAAATACTACAATGAAATATACAGCTAATAAATGGTTTCAAAATAACTTTTCTGTGTCAGATAATTACATTTATTCCTGTGGATTTTTAAATGTGTATTCTGACTGTCAGATCAGGATTTAAATTTAATGAAAGAATGAATTGCATTTGCAACTATTGATGTATAACCATTTTTGTATTTGATCCATAAAATGGCAAATAATATAAACCAAGAAGAAGTATCTTAATAACAGCAAGATCACTGATTCAGCCACAGTTAATAACACATTTATTCATATTTCAATTGACAGATAAATCAGTTTAAGCAGCCAGATGGATCTAACATTAGTCAACCAGATCAGCAAACAGAAACAGCTGCTTTGTATAACTATCTTCGTAGATTTGGAACCTCTCTTATGCTTCTTAAATATATGATTTAAGCTTTAAAATACAGATTAAAAAAAGGTCCTGAATATTTTTCAAAACATGTAGAAACAGTGAAACTTGTTATATTGTTAACAGGCTATTGCTTTCCTTTACATTCTCAGTCTGTTCTCCTCTAATAACTTCTGAGTTGTGGTGAAAAGAATAAATGTACATATTTTTCCAGGTTCTCTCACCTTGATAAACGAAATGAAATCCTTTAGCTGTTATTGGTCCAACCGAAGTAAATCTAACCGTGATCTGGTTACCTGAGCTCAATGGAAGGGATTCACCTACTCAAACAAAGAAAACACAAAGCTATCATAACCACTTCGTACTAAAGCAGCATTCAAAATACCTGTCAGCATCTTTGCAGACAGAAATAACCCTCCCAAAACCCTGTTCTGCTCCAGTAAACTTTAACAAGATATATCTGGTTTCAGTATTTTACGTTGGCAGTATTATGTTGTTCTAGAAAAGGGGGACTAAAGCTCATCTCAGTTATTAGGAATATTTATTATTCTCTTCCTTTAACAAAAAAACCCCCAAACCCAATACCTCTTTTAACTGAGTCAATGTGCACATATTCTATACAATTTTACTTTGCTACAAATATACACTGCTTTCCCTTTTATATATATATAATACCAATTTCAAATTGTTCAATAGATAAAAGTCATAAAGGCACAGACTAAGAAGAACACTCACTAAAATAGCAAAATATCAGAAGAAAAAAAAATTGTAAAAAAAAAAATTCAATTTTACTTCCTTTTATTCATTAATCTGAACAGGTTTGAGTGATTAGGCTTTTAGTTCAAAATCCTGATTTCATATATTTGCCCGAATTGTAGCTAAGAAACTATGATAATCTTTCTTTTTTTTTTCTGCCTACATTATCTTTCTAGCTTCATAAAAAAATAAATAATAGTTTAATGACAGTTCTATTAGAGGATACCTGAATGAGATCCTGAGAGAGAAGATAACAAAGATGACTGCAGAGTTGGACCATCATATACTTCAACTACGTCATGGAGTGATGTCTGGAAAAATACAAACTGGCCAAAAACCACTGACCGAACAGGAAGGAGAAAAAACAAGAGGTACCAATGGCCAAAAAAATTGGTGGTAGAATGAGGAAAAAAAAAGAAAAAAGAAGAGAACAAAATATACATTAAGATATTGTTTCTTAAAATATATATTAATATATTGTTTTTAAAATATTTAAATAAAACATGCTATTTATTGATTGATTTCTTTGATCTCTTAATCAGCTGTCGTAGTCTTTAGAGTTACCTTTCATACCATTACAGCAGTACATGAATAAAAATGTCAGTCTGTGTATATAAAAGAGATGATGAAGGTACACATATCATATACTGGTTAAAAGAGCCTCGCAATGAGGGAAGAAACCCATTTTTCTGCTGTTGAATATACTTTCAAATTCTCTGTTCTCTCCCACCCAACACACATCTAAATTCTCACTGCATATCCTCCTTTATAATTCTAGGCATATTGCTATATACTGTGTTTTATTAATTAATATGGTTGATAAGCCTCTGTAAGTTTTACTTACCTTGGAATGTTTAATTTTTCTTAAGAATATTAATATTCATTACATCTTACATTTGTGAAATGACTGAGCAACTAATCACAGAATCATAGAATGGTTAGAGTTGGAAGGGACCTTAAAGATCATCAAGTTCCAACCCCCCTGCCATGGGCAGGGACACCTCTCACTAGAGCAGGTTGCTCAAAGCCCCATCCAGCCTGGCCTTAAACGCTTCCAGGGATGGGGCCTCCACAACTTCCCTGGGTAACCTGTTCCAGTGCCTCACCACCCTCACAGTAAAGAACTTCTTCCTAATATCTAATCTAAATCTCCCCTCTTCCAATTAAAAACCATTACCCCTTGTCCTAGCACTAGACTTCCTGACAAAGAGTCCCTCTCCAGCTCTCCTGTAGGCTCTCTTCAGATACTGAAAGGCTGCTATCAAGTCTCCCCGGAGCCTTCTCTTCACCAGGCTGAACAGCCCCAGCTCTCTCAGCCTCTCCTCATAGGAGAGGTGCTCCATCCCTCT